>JALPQI010023676.1:0-10428 GCA_025490895.1 Thaumatotibia leucotreta
ATATGTACTTACCCTTAGTTAGCTACAGATATAAATTGAATTAAGTAATTTGCAATGAAAACGAAATAAAAAATCCATTGATATTATGTTCTTGACAGGAATGACTAGGGAAGTACAGTAAAATCGGGAAAGTTAAGGGCGAGGGCAATTGGAGGGAGTATACGGCGAAAAAAGGGATGTAAAGGGGCGAGTTGGTTCGTAAATAAATTCTCTATTTTAAAGAGTTTTCAGTAAGTTACTGTCAAAAAATATCGCTCAAATAATGACTTGGATATTTGGATGCTTAAGTAGGGTTCATAAGGTGTACTAACAGCGCCTACTTAGCTTAACACAGAAGGAACGCTTTTATGTGGATAGTTCAATGTTCAAATCGGTGTGGACTCAAACCCTCCTATTTCAAAGTATATTGTATTTATGAAACAAACGACAGCAATATTATTTTATTTATAATATTTACACAACAGTGAGTTCAAAAGATGTGTAGGTTTTTGTAAGCGCCAAATATCCATTAATGTCTGCTAGCCGTTTAACGTTTATCCAAGACGTAAACCTATTCTCTGATCCGCTTACCGCGTCCCGCCATGAGCTTAGTTAATGGAATACCTACTGGAAAATCTTGCGACTGGTTTGAGTAATACGAGCTGACTGGGGCTCCCATTTCTTGAGCGTGCATCGGACGCCTAAAAATAGCTTTAAAACGTACTTTGCTCGCTCTAAAGCAGGATTTCTGAAATTCTTTGAAGTCGTGGTACACTTTTACAACTGAAAACAAACGGTTCATTAAATAAAAGAGAAAGCTTTATTTGAAGTGTTTATTAAAAAGTTAACTGACGTACTGCACAGCCGCGCGTGCATATAAATGACTGATATACGAGTACATGCTACCACTTGCTGCTCAACTCAATGCTGCTTGGTTTTTGTTTGCGTGATGCGTATAGTGCATTTATGGATCGATTAAAAAAATATACATAGTTAAAGCCTTAATAAGAAAAATATCACTGTCGCTTCAATTTAATTGTGTTACGAAAGTTAGTCTTGCAAAATTTAAAAGATATAGGTTGGTATTGTTGATCAATCATAGAAAAATTTTATTAGTTTCTTGGTCATTTGTTTTTTTCTGTTTTTTTTTTGGTTTGGTTGTTTTCTGCATATTTAAATACCTGTACCCAAAGTCCATTCATCCTTCACTGTCTTATCTAGTAAACAACTTTCTAACCTAAAAGTACACGTTTTCTGTTGTAAACTGACATATTAGCCTATACCACAAAGTACACTTAAACTAAATAATCTCTGCCTATACCAAAATACCCGTATTTGTGTAGTCCGTCCATCGTTATTAGTAAATTGCTTAATTTTTAATCAAGGAAACGGCAGTCTCAATTTGTACTTTTAGGTTAGAAAGTTGTTTACTAGATAAGACAATGAAGGATGAATGGACCGTATCTTAATATTATCGTCCCTTAATATCCATAACACAAGTTTTAATTAAGTAAGATTGTGCTCTGATATCTATTTATTTATTCTACATTGAATTAATTAAATTATATGGTGTTTATGATTAATACAGTTTGTTAAACACGTTACGAATGACAGCATTGCGTTGCGGGTCACATAGTTTGACAGCTGTGTTAAGACCACGTTCGAAAATAAAATTAAGGGGAAGGGTTTCTAGGAGGTCCAACATGTTGATACTTATTTGTACTTGGTAAAATAAATCTTACAAGGTTAATGTTATCCAATTAGGTCTTCAACAAAATTAAAGCTTTGTATAGTGAAAGCTTGGTCCGACGACATCTGCCGAACGGCAACAAAGCAGTGGATGCGACTAGAGCACAGGACCGAGGAAATATAGATAGTTTTGATACGTATTCAAAAAGCAATCGTTATAATGATAAATTTAAAGCCAGTTGTGGTAAATACCAATGTTTCCACGAGACGGACGAACAAGCCAGGAGACGGTTTTCGGTTTTATTAAAATTTTACTTTTTAATGGTAAATATGATGTGATGGATTTGGTGTACATTGCTGGATCAACTGGAATAATTGCACAAAACCCATTTTAACTAGGTACCTATTCTGAGTTCATTACTGATTGATTAGAGGAACTACATGTTATTATTTTACTTACAATCCACATTAGGTGTGAAACATTTATTTAACAACATAATTTTTGAAACGCTCCGTTTTAAAAATCATATTGTTAAATAAATAAAAACAAAAAGATATCAAAGGGCATTGTTCGCGATCAAAGTCACAGTTGGCGTATTTCCGTTTCCGGGGAAGATGCAGCTCCATAGCTTCCGGCTGCTTTATAGTCCTTGTCTCGAATTAATGCTCCCCGTATAAAATGTCCCGACCACACTAAATAGTCAAAGTTTCCTTGTTTACGCCGAGGCCAATGGGTTCTGAATCCACTGTACGGAAAATTTTACGTAATTTTGGGAACACAAACAAACATTGAGCTTTATCAGACGTGCTCGGAATTGGTCGCATTCTCTTTGAGAATATGCGAAATACTGAATTTTTGCTTCCTAAATTTAAAATATCTCCCTATACGTTGGTAATATAAAAAATATGTTCGTTTCATTAAGAGACACGTGGAAGCAATGAGTATAGAATTAAATAAGTAGGTATATCATAAGTTAACAAGAATGATTTCACCCCTCGCCTTTTCTTGGTTTAGTGACATATGTGCAAGTCTAAAACAACTAAGATAAACCAATTCAACCACAAAAAATAATTGCTTTGCTAATTGTTAATTAAAAACCCGTAATTACTGTTCTAATAAGAGTGATACAGGATTGATACTGCAGGCAGGTCTCATGTTCAAACATCAACGGTATTTGATGTCGCCGCGTAACCCTAGCAATGTACTTTGTCTGATCACTCGTCACAGAATGTTGGACTACGGGTATATGCGCTTAATGGCCTCAACACGAGGTGTGACATTGCGAAATGTGTTTGTTTATGTGTTTCGTATGCAAATACATCAGCAAGTTACGAAGCAACTCTCGAGCGGGGACAGGAGTGCTAGTGATTTGCTACGTTGCAATATATAGAGTGCAGAATGAAAGAAAACACTTGGTCATTCGTATTAGTTATTAGGTAAATATGTCAAATAATATCGCAGGAGTCCGCTGGATGTGGATGGCGCAGGACCGGTCATTGTGGCAATGTTTGGGGCGGCCAATTTCAGCAGTGGACGTCTTTCGGCTGATATGATGTTGATGATTGATTACGACGATGAAGTATCTATGTACAGGTGTGTTAAGTATTTTCACGAAATACATAGTTAAAATTATTGTAGGTAATCAATTCTGTCAATTAATTTCAGTGTGATGATTGGTCTGATGGATACCGAGATTTTAAACTCAATTTTTTAAAGTCACTACCTTTCTAAGAAAATTGTAGGGGGGAGCATTGTAGGATAATGACAGGTCGTAGCCACTTGAACCAGTACACGTATTAACATTGATCGTTGGACGGAACTAAAATGAATTGAACAGGTAGTTAAAATTACTGTGAAAATTACTTTACTCGAACTTTATTGCCCAAAGAAAGAAAAATGTACCATTGGTGGCCTTAAGGTAAAATGGCATTCTCTACTAGACCACTGGATTGCTAGTAAAACGATTGCAGATTATTGTCTATTATCATAAAAGTCCGGCTCATGGCAACAGAATCAGCCCAGATCAAATGCTATTTTATCACGCTTGTTTACTAATCGCGTCATTGTTCACATGCGATGCGGAAGTCATAGAAAAACGAAACTCCCTAGTTAGGTTTAAAAAATGTTAACGTCTTATTTAGAATAGTTTTGCTCCTATTTAATATTATTTTTTACCCCTTTCGTTGCTCATTGTTCGGTAATGTCAACATTGTCAAAATAGCTACCACATCGCAGTATCCAGACTTGGATATCTACGATTAACTGTTCTAACTAATTTGGGACTGCTTATCTGCGACAATGGCAATAGCGATGGGAAATGTGCGGAATGGCATGAATGGCCAAAACAGCTGTGGAATGATTGTAGGAGTACCGTTAATACAATATTAAAGTACGCTTTTAACGCTCATATTCCCCGTTATCGTTATAACAGAATTTGCATATTGACATTACGAACAAAGATCTGGGTGCGTCGCCAATATGCCAATCGTTTGGTATCAGTCACGATTGAAACGCAATTGTCTTTATCGCACACTAAGAAGAAAGTCTGACAGAGAGAGAGAGAGAGAGAGAGAGAGAGAGAGAGAGAGAGAGAGAGAGAGAGAGAGAGAGAGATAGAGAGAGAGATAAAAATGTGGTACGTTACTTATCTCCGAAATGTAAACGAATTTAGCAGCAACCGATGAGATTTTGGGCTACATAACTAGTACCTGAAATGTAGAGTTACATAGTTATCTCTATAATTTATAGATATGTAATTAAACGTTTAAACAGACGTATATATGCAATCACAACACTCAACAGTTTCGGCGAGCTTAGGTCTCCATTATCAAGGACTGAGTCCGCCGCTACTGCACCGGTTGCGCTGCATCCATCCTTATAATTAAGCACCTCATAGTCACAGTGTTGTATATTACGATATAACACGAACCTATTGATGAACAAAGGTTTAGTATAAGCTAAATGACCACGAACCCCAAATTTCAAAATAATATTTAATATTCTGAAAGCAGCAGATAATCAGCGCCAGTATCAATTCATTCCTACTTAATCTGCACATCAGAAGATATTGCCTAGAAGCAAGAAATTTGTATCTATTTCCGTTGCTAACAAACACTTAATGAAATGCGGGATCACGCTCATGGAGAGCAATTTGCTACTCAATGGCAGGATATCGGTGCTATTCCGGCAAATAGGCGGAGTGGGCACGCGTGGCCCGGGCGCGACGGCCTGGCGGCCAACTTCCTAGCGTATTCCCCAAATAGGATCGCTTCAGTTATGATAGTAATACTATAAGTTCTGAGATTTGCAAGAAAATTGTATTTCTTACGCGGGTACTAAGTTAGACATCGTATTTTGTAGCAAGTTTTGTATGAAAGAGTTTACACAGCGTGTTATTAAATTAGTTACCGATACCTTAGGGTATGCATGTGTTTATGATAACGAACAACTTTCCATAAGGGACTCATATTAAAAACTCGAAAAAAAAAACATTCCATGAAATTTTCATCAGCCAGTGGGACCGCTTTGTATGGAAAGGCGATTTTTTTAAGATTTCGATATGAGGCCCATTTATAACGTTGTTCGAATACCAAGAACATACGCGTATTACTCGTATTCGCCCTAAGGTATTGGTAACTAATTTGAAAATACTTTGTATATTTAAAGGGGAGCCAATATTATATACTTAATTTTATATTGTTTATGGCGTACCTACGTTTCAAGGTTGTAAGAACAGCCACAGCAGGATTAGTCTTTAATTTTTCTGCAATACTTTTGCGAGGTCAATGAAAGGTTTTTAAGTAGGAGTAGTTAAAAATAAAGGTTATAATCATAGTAGTTTTTCAATACATGTATAAGTACGTTCTTACTTAAACAAATATATTAACCGAAGACTTATAAATAAAATATCGTACCTACACAATATCATATCTAAAAGAACTACAGTGCTTATACCGCTTAAAAGGTTGAGAATTGTTTACTGTTTTCAAATATTATGTACTGTGTAATAGTTACTATTATATTCTCATATACATATTATACCTTATTATAATATGCAATGAAATTCGTATCCCATAAGTGGAAGCTGCATAATAAGTAAGTATATTAGTTACATCAGTTACTTGCCTAGTGCCAGGAGTTTCATTTTAAAATGTTAAGTCTCTCTTATATTCGTGAAAATCTTACTAATATGCAGTCGCAGAGGGCGATAAGTGTTTTGCATTTGGCGCTCACACGGCGTCGTGTTCCTGTTCTACACTTTAAATCCGAATTTCTAGTTTCAACGCTGATGGAAACGTCACCTTCAAGCTCAGAACCAGGAGCATGTTGCGAGTCAAAGTTCCGTGCATCTTGTAAAACTCTTGGCTATCTGTATCTCGACGAAGTTTTAATTAGAATTTATTAGAGCCCCAGTTGAGCTAGGAAACTCATTTTAAGTAGCTTGTGCTGCTACTAATATTAAGAATAGATGAATTATTCAACGACAGAAGAATGCAAATGCATTATTAAAAAAAGGTTTGACAGTTATGGAGTTTAAATAAATACACTTCAACGTTGGATGATATTCTCTGCTTCTGTGAGCATCTGATAGGATCAGGGTTGATAATTTCGGGGAGGCTATCTACAACGTCTCCGATGACTAAATAGCCCAATACCAGAAAGGCATTTTCTGCAGCAGCGATCGCAGACGTAAAATGAGTCTACAGTAGGAAGGTAAACACAATAACAATTATACTAAATATTAATAGCAAATCATTTATTTAGGAGTAAGTAACTACCTTACTCGGTAGCAGAAGGCTATATGTGTTGACATTATTTACGTGTATTTGTAAAAAAGTATAAAAAATACGTAACTATAATCGAAAAACAAAATATGGTTCATTTATTTATTTAGGTATTTATTAAAACATAAGTTTACACGACATTACAGTTAAAAAAAAAAGCGTCATGCAACTAAAAAAAACAATTTGAAAAAACGGGCACATTATTCAACAACAAAAGTTAACTAGATTTAGGTGACGCAACAGCGTGGCTCCGTTGAGTCGTCTGAACTGGCGTAGGGTTCGGCAGGTTGCCCCGGAACCGCCGAAACACGACGCCCTTCGGCCAGAAGTCTGCACTCGCGATGGTATCTTGCAGCGGGCGCGGCACGCGTACCACAAACGAGCTGAAATGCACGTAGTGGCACGACTGCAGCTGCTGCACCCTCAACGAGTAGCCAGTCTTCCGGCGAACGTATTCTTTCACGTCTTCAGGCACAGCGGAGTGGTGAAGGCGCGACACATAGAGCGCCTTACTCGGTGTAGCAACTTCATTATATAGTTCAAAATTTAATATGAATTAGTCATGTTTAATACAATTTATCAAAAAATCTTACGTGTTTTTCAAAATGCACATGCACGTTTATCTTCAGATTGTAAGTGAACGTACCCACGATCTCACATCATAGAGTATCTTGCAAATAATGTGGCACTTAAGAATATCTAGCGTATAAATCGCTGCGGCGTGTATGCGGTGTAGTGGTCGTTTCCTCCACTCGCAACACAAGGATCTTAGGCTTAGGGCGATGTTTTTGTGGCTCGTCGAGATAGCGGCGGCGAATTGAAAGCTGCCCCTTTGCTGGCTTATCCCCGTGTAACAGATACTTTGTTATTTTTTATTCCTGTTCCCGAGGCACTGGGCCACTGATAAGGTTATTTTCCTTAATACAACCCCGTGATACAGTTCACAATGACACTTTATAAATCATGTTATTTTTGTATAGATATACGTTTTTGATGGCGACAGTATGTCCGAGAAAGGTTGCGATGAAGGGAATAATCTCTTTGAACATATTTTTTTATCAACATATTATATCAAGGTGCAGACTATTTTTAAGCTCTTAAATTCTTCGTCAATAGAAGTTGCATAATGTAAACAAACCGTTCAAAAAAATACTTATCCATAATATAGCACAAATCATTAAATAACACATAGACTTAGCAGTATCCAGTGACGTAAATTGGAAATTAAGCATATTCTGAATCCAAGTTGAGTACAACTTTAATTGTACAAACTTTACTTTGTCGTTTAATAATGCTCAGCTAAACCATATTGCATAATGCAACCAATAAAACAGTACTGATTTTGATTGCATTTGAAGAGACCTTTAATGAACGAATCCTATTACGTGCACATCGTGTTTCTTTCACATTTTCCATTGACGGTCTGCAAACAGGACTCGACAATTTATAAATACATTTCCTCATTTGCAGAAAAGACTTGCACTTGGCAAAATTATTTCAAAATAAAACATTAGATTACGATTTGCGATGGAACGTAATTACGTTGGTAGTATATAGGAAACACAGAGGAATCATGCTGCTTTCTAGCTGCTTCTAAAAAAGATATTTTATTTTTATAGCATAATTCGTTTTATAGCATAGCCGTAATAAAACCAATGCATTGTGAACTAGGTACAAATTATAGTAAATATAATATTTAAAAAAAGTTGTGCTATTTACAAGACGTAATAACGTTTATACGTAAAAATTACGTAATGACGACCATTACGTCGTCTGATCTGCGTGGACGAGGATTAATTATAATGCACGATCATAGTAAAATAATTACCAAAATTTTGTTTTAGCCTATTTATGAAGTAATATATGGCTAATTTTAATGGAAAACGAAATAAACGAAACGTAATAAAAATTAAAGTGAAAATACAAAATTTATATTATGTATTTTCTGTACCGTTTAACGGTAGGTATTGTGGACATTTTGTAACCCAAGCTTTTGTTCATCAATCAAGAAATTTTCGAACTTCGATAGTTTGGTTCATAATATAAGAGATTCTTAGGTAAAGTACATATAAATGAAGTGTCTAACTTCTGTTAAATACCACTGAAATATTATAGCTTGCACAGGTTTTTAATAATTTAAATGCACCTTACCTTATTGTTAATAGCGATCAATACGATACGAATATATACCTATCTATTACCTTTGGATTCGAAGAATTGCTATAAGTATGAGTCCGTTTAGTAAATTTAATAGACCTATATACAGTCCTAGAATTGATATGCGAAGCGGCAAATTTCCTGAGCTAAGTCGCTTGTATAAGTCGACAGTCCCGTGATATGAGTTCGCCGTCGACGCGAGTCACCTGGGAGAGAGCAATTATGGAGACATCACAGACGGGCCGGCGCGGCGCGGCTCTGTGCTTATTTGTACTGCAAGCCAACAATACTGCCGAGATCAAAGAACGGTACCGGAATTAATTTGCGAACGCTTTCTCTCACCCCCCGCACCGCACCAACCCGCCAGCACCAGGACAAACCTCGCGAAAATATTTCTCATTTTTAACACGGTACTTATATCCATTAAAATACCTTTGATGTCTAATAGGCCAGACAGTAAAGTAATATGTGAGCGAAATGTTTGTATTTGTGCAATCGAATTTTGAACTTATTAAATATTTAAATACAAATAGTATTTTAATGAAACAAATACATTCATGCGATAGTGAATGTTTGCTTCAATTAAGCGCGTTTTAACCGGGATAGGCTATTTCGTATTTTTTGATAGCTTGTTTGATCCGCCTATTGGCAGATAACTAAATAATGTCATTGGCAGTGCAATATTTTGTTTGTGAATTAAATAGTAACGTAGATTGATAGCACAATTTTGTGTGTTAACAATCGCAACTTGAATCGGTATTTACAAAGGTTAAACGTTGTTGAGGGCGGTTGATTTCATAATCTGTTAGTTACACCAGTTTCAATTTAAGCTATGTGTTGGCATTACTTAAGCAATTTTACGATTACGAATAATAGTTATTTTATTTCATAAATAAAAAAATATGGCAGATTTATTCAAGTTTAGATTCTATGTGATTATATTACCGTAACAAACTGAACAATTCAAATACACTATACTTGAATCCCATAATGCAGGTTTGTACAGTTATTCCAGAGATCAGCCATTTGGCAACAACAATTGTTACATTATATGTCGACGTCGTCAGCTATAACCTTTAGGGTGCCGGTGCCTCTCCACTAAAGCTGTGCTGTGTGAATGCGGCTTGTATCCACCAATCACAGATATGATAACTACGCAACGCCGTACATGCAGCAGAGACGTGCCATGCAGTATGCAGTCTACATGTGACTGGTAAGTTAATATACAGCGTGGAAAGAGAAATCGGGCGCTAGAGGGAAACTGACTTAATACTTTAATTCAAGGAGACATTCTATTATTTAAAAAATCTCTAAATCTGCATTTTAAGATTTTATAAAACTAGTATACTTCGTCCGGTTCTGGAATCACTTAAAATAAAATAAAATAAAAACCGGCCAAGAGCATGTCGGGCCATGCCCAGTATAGGGTTCCGTAGTTATTCTAAAACAGCTGGGCCGATTATGTTCAAAATAGTATTATTTTAAAGAGGTCCAAAAAATATGAAAATGATTTTTTTCATATTTTTTGGACCTACAGATCAAAAGTTAGAGGACACAATTTTTTTTTCGTTTGAATCGATTATCTCTGAAAATATTTACTTTAGAAAAAAAATATTTTTCTCAAACATGCAATGAAATGTTGTAGTTACGTGCCTAAAAAGTGTCCGGGAAGTACCTCGTTGCCGGCCTAGGCCGGCAAGTGCCTCTTTTTTAATTTTCATTTGACATAGGGTTGTGACCTGGCATCTTGGCTTTTAGCCAATAATTATCTGTAAGTAATATTAGTATAAAAAAAATTATTGGCAAATTTTTGCATTT
>JALPQI010023677.1:0-14125 GCA_025490895.1 Thaumatotibia leucotreta
ACCTATATTGTAGTTTTTCGCGTACGTTTTATACATTTACGGATAATCTTATTAGTATCAAACAAAACCTCAAATTTATGACTACAATATATGAAGGGTCCACGAAAAGAACATGTTTAGTCCTAATAAAATTCAGGGCAAAGTTGTATCTTATTATGTTAGAAGTTAGGTTGTTTTTCCTTCTGAAATTTGAATTGACTAGACATGTTCTTTCCATGGACCCTTCATATTGTACATAATTGATAGGTAATAATAATAATTATACACAGTATACTATCTGTTCCAAAATGACATAAACTAATATGTAAGCTAAATCAAAGCTTTCTCATTGCGCGTCATTTTAATTACAATTATTTGTGAGTACAGTATATAATAAAAATGATAATATGGGCTGTCCCAGAAGTAAAGAGACAAGATTCGAATGAAAATATTTAATAAAAAATTCTTACAAAACACTACTATTTACATTTAGTTAACTTCAGAATTTCATTTTATTTCCTACTTTATATGAAATTTGCTTGTGCAAAGGCTCTGTAGCCAATTTTTCTAAGGTTGATTGCTACTCGTCTCATTACAGCTTTTCGAGAACTAGCTGTCACACTTTTAGCCAATTTAGTCCATGTATGCTTAAACCTAGTCAATGATTTGGGTTTTTCTGTTCGTTTTTAGGGTTCCGTAGCCAAAATGGCAAAACGGAACCCTTATAGATTCGTCATGTCCGTCTGTCCGTCTGTCCGTCTGTCCGTCTGTCACAGCTGATTTACTCGGAAACTATGAATGCTACAGTAACGAAATTTGGTAAGGATATGTGTTGTAAGAACCGCTACAGGATTATGATACTAAATTGTAAAAAAAACCATTGGGGTGGGGGCCCTCCATACATATAACTGAGGGATAGAAAAAAAAAATTAGTTGTATATAAGCGTGTGGGGTATTATTAGAAAGGTCTTTGAAAATGATATGAAGGTTTATAAATCTTATCTTTATTTAAGCAAATCGTTTTCGAGATACCAGCTCTCAAAGTCTGAAAAATGTGTCCCCCCCCCCTCTATTTTTTAAACTACGCGATATAAAATTCTAAAAAAAATATATGTTAAGCACATTAATAAACTCTATCAACGATTTTTGGTTTGATTAAATTATCTCCTATAGTTTTTGAGGTAGGTTGATTTAACTGTATTTTTTAAATAATAAATTGATAATGGTACGGAACCCTTCGCGCGCGAGTCCGACTCGCACTTGGCCGGTTTTTTATATTCTCGTTTATATAAAGGTCAATAAGCTTCAATACTAGCAGCTTGGGGAACATTTGGGGCGTTGTTATGTTTTTGTATAAAATCTATACTTGCAGCCTCTAGATGTTGAGTGACTTCCGTGGCGTAGTGGCATGACGCCACATCCGGCGAGAATATAATTTCTTCCCTCTGGTAATGCTTATCTATGAACGAAATTTATCGCATTATCACACATTCTCTCAAATAAATACGTGCGGTCATAGAGCCTGTGCAAGTATATGGTTAAGATGTATTGCCAGTTTGGTCTATGGCTTGTCAAACGAGATATTTATTGAAAAATTTGACCTTTGCTACAAGTTTTTGCGAATAATCTACGGAGTTCCGTCGAGTCACATGTTAGTATTGCTTCCCAGGAATATCCGTTGGGTCCACGGGCACGTAAGTCTCATCATCAATTATGAGAAATTTTTTCAGTGTTTTTTCATACGCTCTTCGGCATCCTCTTTTAGCTCGCACTCCCTGGTCCTTAAAGTACTTAGGAGCTGACAGTTTTGCAAATGCTTTAAGCTTTAGGTCGCATGTTTTAATACGAGCTATACTTGACTTCGATATTTTCGATTTATCCGCAGCAGCTCTAACAGACATCGAAGGATTCCGTTCATACACTTTTTTTTACTTTATTTATGTTCATAGCTACGGAAATAGTACATTTTTTTCCCGGAATCTTCTTGAAAATGTGTTCATGTGATTCTTCAAAACGCTTTATAATTTGATACAAAGTAGTTGTCCTTACTCCCTCTGAAGAAAAATTAGATATCGTGTCCGTTTTTCCATAACATTCATAATTCTGAACAACTCTTTAGCGAATACCACGTGATCAGCTCTTTTCATTACTAAAATTTCAATAAAACAATCATATTTCCCACTAAATTTTACAGATTTGAGGCAAACGGTGGCCATGACAGAATTTTTCTTAAAGAAATAAAAATATTTTCAAATAGTTCAAAATTTGAAATTTGTCTCTTTACTTCTGGGACACCCTTTACTAACAACAACCAAACCAAAACTCACTAAGTAACAAGTACTTGTTACTTAGTGAGTTTTGGTTGGTTTGGTGGTTTGGTTTATTTTAAGTAGGTCTAGTACTCGTACCTACTTAAAATAAACCTCGTATCCCAGTTCTGATTCAATAGTGACATATAATACGAGGTTGCTAAGAGTAGTGACAATTTCTATAGTGAGTTTTGTTTTTTTTTTTTGTGGCACCGTGCTCTTAGCGCATTCAGCCAAGAGTTTTGGCTGTCAGCCGACGATGCGCTTCATATCTGTATATTTTTTATCACATCACAGCTATTATTTTAGGTGTTCCAGGCACTAGAGCACCCCGCAGAGGTGGCCAAGTTGGAGTCCCACAGGGTATGGGTCGAAGAAGCACGTGAGGCACTAATCCAGTTCGTGTCTGACTCTGCAAGAAATTGGACGGAAATCAGTTTCCAGCTAGCTCAGTACGAAAGAGTAGGTTTCCCGGTTCGATTTTTTGCTTTAATTAATGGAAATGTTCATGGGCGGAAAGTCCGACGGTTTCTATGGCCTAAAGGCAATTAATTATGCTTTTACTGGGCTTACAATCGTGTAAGGGATTTATTTGAAAAAAAAACATTGATTTACTTTAGGCTTAGAAGCAGAGTTGTGCAAAAAGTAATATGATTACTTGTGTATATTACATTTGTACACATACAAAAGTAATCGGAAGGAGTAATCAGATTTCTTTTTGCCGAAATCTGCTTAGAAGTAATAGGTACTAGGCTAGTTCATGTTCATGACATGGCAAGATTTGACTTTATTACCTTCTTAACGTAATATTTTCCAAAACACAGATAAATATTGAATTTATAAAACACGTAATTCTTGATATAATTTTAGGTATTAGAAAATGCCGCTTCAAATGGTCTAAAATTAGATAAGGAGAACGATTTTCCTGCGGCCGAAGAAAAGTGGAGTATTCTGCAGGCGGTTTTCTTCTCTTCTACCGTGCTCACCACTATAGGTGTGTACGAACATGTAAGCATACAGGTACTCGTACATTACACTTGGTACGGCCAGATCGAAAAATATGTTAGTGATTGTGATCGTTGTGCCCTCGACTTACGTTCTGAAATGTACGTTTGTGCAGTTAATTGACCACTAGTAACCTCTATTACAATGCTAATAAAGTGCAAAAAAGTTCTGTTGACTGCTGAAATATTTGTGATAATTTTATTACGTATAATAGCTTTTTTGACCAGATCACGTACTAATACTAACTAAGTACTGTGAAATATGACCGGTGTTATGAGACCTAGAAGTCAAAGGAAAAATCCTCGTAAAAATCATGACGTCTAACACCATTGCAAGTTTATTATAATTTCTAAAATATTATGAACTGCTGAACTGATCAAATAAAAACTATATGCACACACAATTTACGTATATCAGTGAATTAAAAAAATTGGCTTAAATATTCCAAAATTAAAATATTCGTTGGTTGTGGTGGAAGTAGTCTTATATGTTGTATGAAATACATTTTAACTTTTTTTTTCTTACAGGGTACGGCAACATAGTTCCTGTAACATTTTGGGGCCGTCTGTTCTGCATATTCTACGCACTAATAGGAATACCGTTGACTCTAACGGTGATCGCAGACTTGGGCCGAGTGTTTGCGACCGTCGTTTCTGTTATTGGCAAACAGTTGCCGCCTATGCCTAGTGAGTTAACATTTTATGAGTTTATCCTATGTTATCCTTGTGTATACCTACACTGGTCCAGAGGGACACCGTCCGCATCGACAAGACATAGTTATAACCATAACTTTTTTTGAACGTGCCGACTTTGTTGAATGACGCGTACCTATTCGTATGTATCACATGCTCATGCTGTCACTCCTTCCACAAGAAACCCTGCTCTGCTCTTCTACTTATAAACTTCGTATAAATAGGCTCCAATTAGGTTTTGTGAGGGTTATTAATATTATGAAGGCACAATAAGATGGAAACGATTTAAATTCAAAGTAAAAACAAATGCAAAAACGCTTTCAAGAAATACTACATCTGTAGCGCGGGCGAGGGTTTGTGATGATTGGTCGTACCTCCTATTTAATTACCTGTCTATATACCTATAGTATGAATATTTTAGTGTAATATCATAAAAACATGTTTACATCGCTGTGAGTGATGTGCATTTGCTATGCACCACGCATAAACCTACACATTTCGGTTTCTGTGGCGCATTCTAGATTTACGTTTCCTATATTCTTTTGGCCGTGTGGTGGCGGCAGTAAGAATACATTGGTCACTCAAATCTACCCGCGGGTGTCACAAAAGCCAACTAAGCCAGTGAGTTGCCCAGTGTGGCATTTATCTCCTAAGGCGTCTATACGCATGTTAATAAAAGAGGTTTAGGTACGTCCAGCAGTGGACTGAGATAGTCTGATGATGTATGTTCTTTTTGATGTGAATAAATTAATAAAACATATATAATAATGAGTTTATTGACAATCCGTTTGTTTCTCAGGATGCTGCAGTAAAATATCTGCAGCCAACTCAGCGAGTCAAAGATCGCTGTATGCGTTTTGGGCTGTGGGCTTCTTATTCGTATACTTATCGGCAGGAGCCGGGCTATTCAAGATGTGGGAGGACGATTGGAGCTTCTACGACGGTTTCTACTTCTGTTTCATCACGATGACGACAATCGGCTTCGGCGATCTCGTACCGAGTAAGGCTTTAATTAACCTCTTCAATCATAGTTGACCGATTGTTCGAGATCGTGATCGCGAGGCGCCTAATTACTTGTACAATTCTCGATTAAATAATAATTTGGGTTTTCATGACAGCCCGATATAAACGCGCTTTAGGTGTAATTAATTTTAAATGGACTTAGTGACAAATGAGCCATTAATTGAATTTAAAGTTACGTGAGACACAATCACTATAAATATATTTAAACGGTTAAACTCACGTGTAATTAGTCACTACGCGCGATATGTCTTGGAGAGCCTAGGTCTTCATTATCGCGTCGAAATACACGAATCATTTCATTATTATTTAAATTATATTTTTGTTTCATTCTAACTTACCAGTATCGTTGACAAATGTTGAAGTACGTTTTTGTATGTTTAAATATCATGAAATTCACTACTATTGCCTAATCTGGAATAGGTACCTATGTACAGTCAAGGGCATTAATATATATACACTTCTCCATACTGATCCCTTACAAATGTGTCTATATATTAATACACTCGACTGTACATAAAATAATCATCAATAAGAAAGTCATTTTTGAATAGTCGTTTATTTAAAACTTTACCAGCTGTGGGTTTTAACTAAGACTCTTAGCTACCTAAATTAACACCCGCCTGACGTTTCCAGACAAGCCAAAGTACATGCTGCTGTGCACGCTGTACATTCTAATCGGGCTGGCTCTGACGTCGACCATCATTGAGCTGGTGCGACGGCAGTATGCGAGGTCGTGGCAGCAGCTTCGGGCACTCTCGGGTCCGCTGGCTGACACGCTCCGCAGGCTCGGTGACGCTGGGAGAGGAGTCGATGTATCTGCGCTACAGAAGGTGCTGACAGTGGTAAGTGTGGTTTATCTTACCTATATTGGCAACAGCTGGTGGGTCGCATGGTTGACACGCTTTGGAGTTCCCGGGTAGGAGAACCTATGTGACTACGCTGCAGAAGTGACAGTGGTAAGTACGGAGTATTACTGAGCTGGTGCGGCGGCAGTACGCGTGGTCGTGACAACAGCTTCGGGCAGTCTCGGGTCCGCTTGCTGACACGCTCCACAGGCTCGGTGACCCTGGAGGAGCTGATGTATCTGCGCTGCAGAAGCTGTTGACAGTGGTGACTGTGGTTTATCTTACATTGGCAACAGCTGGTGGGTCACATGGTTGACACGCTTTAGAGTACCTGGGTAGGAGAACCTATGTGACTACGCTGCAGAAGTGACAGTAGTAAGTACGGAGTATTACTGAGCTGGTGCGGCGGCAGTATGCGCGGTTGTGCCAGCAGCTTCGGGCACTCTCGGGTCCACTGGCTGACACGCTCCGCAGGCTCGGTGACGCTGGGCGAGGAGTCGATGTATCTGCGCTGCAGAAAGTGCTGACAGTGGTAAGTGTGGTTTATCTTATATTGGCAACAGCTGGTGGGTCACATGGTTGACACGCTTTACCGGCTTCAAGACGTAGGAGAACCTATGTGACAACGCTGCAGAAGTGACAGTGGTAAGTACGGAGTATTACTGAGCTGGTGCGGCGGCAGTATGCGCGGTTGTGACAGCAGCTTCGGGCACTCTCGGGCCTGCTGGCTGACACGCTCCGCAGGCTCGGTGACCCTGGAGGAGCTGATGTATCTGCGCTGCAGAAGCTGTTGACAGTGGTAAGTGTGGTTTATCTTATATTGGCAACAGCTGGTGGATCACACGGTTGACACGCTTTGGAGTACCCGGGTAGGAGAACCTATGTGACTACGCTGCAGAAGTGACAGTGGTAAGTACGGAGTATTACTGAGCTGGTGCGGTGGCAGTATGCGCGGTTGTGACAGCAGCTTCGGGCACTCTCGGGCCTGCTGGCTGACGCGCTCCGCAGGCTCGGTGACCCTGGAGGAGCTTATGTATCTGCGCTGCAGAAGCTGTTAACAGTGGTAACTGTGGTTTATCTTACATTGGCGACAGCTGTTGGTCCAATGGCTGTCACGCTTTTCCCGTTTAGAGACAGTCGACGGGAAGTCGATGTGTCTACGCTGCAGAAGGTGCTGACCGTGGTTCAACTGGACAGTGGCTTCAAGATGCCAGGTAGCGCGAAAACCGCGCGATTCTCTTAGTTCGCCTCGAATGAGAAATGCAAACACAAATAAGAAACATTCTCGTCTTTTCCTATTGCGTAAGGAAAGAACGTTAGTAACAATTACGAAATTTTTTTTGATTATCAAATCTAACGAATTATTATTTATTACAAAAACTCTTCGAACTTAAAATAGCTGATTTTAACAATATTCCATATACATATACGTATTCGAATACTAATAGGGAATTAATCATCATAACATAACCAATTAGGAACAAAATTCAATACAGTTTACATAAAAAGCCCTTTGACATTGAAGACTGTAAAAATGCTGGGATTTAGCTACATACCTATCTGGTTTTGTAAAAGAATTAATTACATCCTCAGCTTAGCCATTCAAATGAAATGCATGAACCGACTGATCTTGTTGTAAGGATTTTAATCCGGTTATTTGGGTAGCACATTAATCTCAGTCGAACCCGTGCCACTGAATGTGAAAAATAATTAAAACCTTTTCTCTTTACTCACGACATTTTTTTCAACAGAAGTCACAGAATGGTACCGCTGTAAATACAGCAGTAAGTACCCGCTGATTCGCTTCCTTTGTTCATGTAGACCGCTGAACTAAGTAAAATGCGAAAGTTAGTATGGCTAAGGGCCTGTTTCACTGGTCCCAATAAAAAAAACTGTCGGATATATTTATCCAGGGACTGTAAAACAGGCCGTAATTCTCTCGACGGGGTGAATCCACATGGAAAGGTACTATATGCGTTCATTAAAACAGCTAGTAGGTACACCTGCGACCCCCGCGCATATTTCGGCGCAACATCTTTGATAAATGTGTATTATTATAGAATATAGCCAATCAAAACTTTGATGGACCAATCACAACTATTTTTAAATGGCGGTTTAGTTTTTATAGGTTGATATTCAAATTCGTTGCCGTGATGCATTGAAGAGGGGGTGATACTTGTCAACTAAAATTCAGGACCTCTTTTAAAAGGCAATGTAGTATGGCCTACGGCGTCCATGTTTTATTTGTTCGTAGAGGTACACCGATGCTTTCACGATCGAACTGGACTCAAATATTTTAATTTGTTTTATTGATCAAGTCAGCGACTACGTACCTACTCTAATTTTAATAAACGCATATTTTCCCTCGTGTGCTGTATTACCCTTTTAAGCATTTTGGCCACATTGACGGTAATGTTCTGAAACAATAATAGTAAGTTCACTCCAACATTTTTTTATGCCTTTCATGACAAGCCATTTGCTTTTCGCAATGCGCTTCAAGTATTAAATCGAGCTCTTATTACCAAACATACATACTGCGAAGTAGTTTGAGAAGCTATACATTATATTCGCGAACATAATGATTTTATCGCTTTACTTTACTTTACGATGTGCCTTGAAAAATGGTCGCTATTTGCCTAATTGCTAAAGTTCTTATGGCAGGTAGTTAGCATTTCAGTTCAATTCTGGCGTCCGTTTTGTTCAGAACGAATATCATATCCAGTATACCCATTTTAAGCACCTCTAATATCCATTAACTAAATTAAGCCACTTATTAATTAATGAACGTGTCGTAGAAGATTTATCGTCCATCGAGATTACTTTACGTTTACGTAAATGAAGTAGGTAATAACAAAGAACGTAACTTTTTAAAAGTATTTTTAATTAAATCAGAGCTCAGTGCTTTATAACAGCTACCTACGCTGAGTTCAAATTTTCTATTCATTTAAAGTACTTGTAAGTATTATTTGCCTAAATATAATAGACGTAATGCGAAATTCTTCGTCATTGTATTTTCATCGCGCAAATATCCAATATCATTAGGTAATAGTGTCACTATGAAATGAGCTTCAGTATAAATTTCAGGTCTACATTACATAAGTACCTACTACATGTAAGGTGGATTTAGACCAAACGAGCCAATGCTCATTCTATTCCCCACTCTACGAAATCAACGAATTTCGACGAATTACGTTTTGTGCAACGAACGAATTTCGTATTTATTACAGACATAAGAGCATGTCACATATTTTTGCGGCCTTCATAGCACAAGATACCTACTATTGCCGGTTACATTAGCTTCACCCTGTAGAACATTGAATCGAAAATTACACGTATACGTATATATCGTATCGTATACCGTTATGTGTTTAACAGATGCCATCTCCATACAACTATAACCTCAAACCAAAGAAGGTCTAGCTAATATGCTATTCCGCAAGCGTGAACGATAAGCAATATGACTGTGTAGATAGTATGAGAATCATAGATTCGTACGAAAAGTCATGTGAATGTTTCCATGCATCATGGTCACGTGACTTTTTGTCCGAATCCTTGCATCTTTTAGGTACATTAGATTTATGTTATGAATTATCGCTCATCGTTTGCGATTGCAAAAAAGGCATGTTGGCTAGGATTGTAGGTTATATGTAGATATATAAATTGTATCGATTATAAATGCTGTATAGGCGCAATGCTGTCTAAAAAGTAACTATAATGTATGAAGTAATTTACAATTCAAAAGCACTTGTCGACGTATCAGATCTGTTGGCATACTCCTCTATCAATAAACACACGTCCGGACTTGTCGACTGATCTCCGGGAGATCCAAGGCAATTAATAGATCCGTCCGAGCGTATATCGTGTTCCTGGTGTAAACAATTGACATTACTGCAAAGTACGCGCCTCGCTATCAGAATTATATATCCATAATTAAGTGTACCTTATGGTAACAGGTTAAGGTATATAATTGCATACATATTTTTGAGCATGTTTTTCTAACGGGTCAGCTGTTTAAAGAAAAGCGTTACTCACTCGTGTATATTTAGAGCGCTATCAAAGGGGTTAGTAAATAGGCTTTTAGATTAAGCTTCTCTATAAAAATGCTATTGTTCCTGGCGCATAACAATTTCCGGGCTGACAGGTGTCAGATTTACGTCTTAGTTATATTAGTTACGGTCTGTTTCACAATCTCCAGTTAAAGCTATATGTCAGATAAAAAATAACACTATCTCTTTCTTTCACCTGGAAGAATAAAGAGAGCGTTTTATTTTTATCTGACAGATAGCTTTAACTGGAGATTGTGAAACAGGCCCTTAGTCTATGGTTATATCGTAAATTAAAGTCTATGGTTATATGTATACAGATGTACTGCAAAATCCTTTCTCTTCGGCTTTTCACGGAAACATCCGAATTCATATTGCTGTCACAATAAACTTCAGTATACACGGTGGAATTTAATCGGTGAACAGGAACCCATTTTTCTAATTCAGTAATCGATGGCGGTCACGTTTATGTAGAACTTAAGTGGAACCAAGTTTTTTTTTTAGCATAACAAATTTTTATGTTGAAATTAAACTTTAATTAAAATGTATTGTCACCCTACTAATGGTTTAGTCTGAAAAGTTTAATACCTCTTTTCAAACTATCAGCCATGCATCGCTCTTATTTTACATAGGAATAGAGTCTATCGCAAAAATTAAAGCATGTGAGTGGTTATTGCTCATTTATGTTTTAAGTTTCTATGGCTGATAGGTTTGAAAAGAGGTATTAAACTTTTCAGACTAAACCATTAGTAGGGTGACAATAAATTTTAATTTCAACATAAAAAAAAATTATGCTAAAAAAAACTTGGTTCCACTTAAGTACTACATAAACGTGACCGCCATCGATTACTGAATTAGAAAAATGGGTTCCTGTTCACCGATTAAATTCCACCGTGTATATTGCACTGAAGCTAATTGAGACAGGGAGATTAATTCGGGCGTTTCCACGAAAAGCCGAAGATTTTGCACTACATCTGTACCATGCAGACTATATAAATATAAGCTACAATAATTACTTAGATGTAAGTAGGGCTTTCAAATATTGTATAGTTTCAGGCATTCGAATATTCGGTTATTTATTTAGTGATATTCGAATAATATTGTGACTCTACTTATTATTTATGTTATTATTTAGGTACTCAATTGGCAACAGAATTGAGCCAAAATTTGGGCGTAGTAAGTCATTTAGACAACTACGTGACAATTTTCTTGTTTGTATCCGTTTTCCTTATGAAAAACTAGGCTACAATACCGTCTTCTGACTCAATAAAGAATGTTGTGGGTTCGCTGGACGCTTTTTCACGACAAATACGTAGAAAATCTTCGTCTTAACATACCGAGAGCACGTCGTATATTTACGATTGCAGTTACCGTATCATGAGCTAGCAAATAAAGTTTAGTTTTACGTTTACTGGACACGTAAAGTATTCCATCGCGCTCACTCTAATACCTACATAATTTTAGTAAGAGCGTGATAGACTGCTTTACGTTTCGTGAAACGCTAACGTAAGCGTTATTTGCCAACTCATGGTACGGTTTCAGGTAGTAAATAATGCGCTTAACGACGAAACAGTCCCGTAAAATAAATTTCGTTTATCTACTATTGAGTTGGTAGTGTTTGATAAATTCGAAACAAGTGTTCATGTTCGTGGGAAGGTACAGGCACCATCAGATACATCGGAGCGACCAGGCTCACAAATAATATACCGGATGCTTAGCCAAGTTGCCAATCGCTAACGCTTAGTAGCGCATCGTAGTTTTCCCTCTCTGTCACTCTTTTATATTAGTGCGTCAAAGACAGTTACCTTTCGTTTACGATTGACGATTAAGCGTTAAGGTGAATTCAGAGATTTTTTATTTTTTTGTCGGCAAGTGTGATGAAAAACATTGTATCACGGTCGGTAAGCGGAATACTAACTCGAGTCATTAAAAGCCTACGGCGTCGGGCTTCTAACACTCCGTTAGTAATTCCGTACTTACCTCCCTTGATGCACAATGTACTATTAAGAGCGCTTGTAATCTGTAATAGAACATTTTTTCAATAACTCGATGCCGTGCTTCACGCAATAGTTCTGTATAGAAACGACTAGTAGTTTTTGTAAGAAAAAAGTGCTATGTAATCGTTTAATTAAAACAAGTAATAGCAAAGTAATATTATATTTTCTGATGCTTATTTACGTCTGACATACTTACTAATTTTTATGAACATGCTATGAATACAATGTTATTTCATAATTACACTTCGTTACTCCAAAAATTTCAACTTTATTTGTAGCTAGGTGCCTAGGTAATCTAATCACGTACCTTCTTTAAAAACATTTGTTTTTACATGTACTTACCTCGTATAGTTCTTGTCACATAATTAACTCTAAAGGTGCATTCAGACCAAACGAGCATTCGCTATTCTATCTAACCCCCTACTCTACGAAATTCGATCGTCACACAAAACGTGATTCGTTGATTTCGTAGAGTGGGGGATAGAATAGCGAATGCTCGTTTGGCCTGAATGCACCTTTAGAGCGTTCGTTTAAGGAAATGCTCTAAAAGTTACGCTATGTTAAGGTGCGGTTAAACTAAAAGAGCATTCGCTGTTCTAACCTCCCACTCTACGAAATTCGATCGGTACACAAAACGTGATTGGTTGATTTCTTAGAACGGGCGCTAGAACAGCGAATGCTCTTTTGGTTTAAACGCACCTTTATAAGTTATGAGCGGTCTTTGACTGTTCCAAAGGTTCCAAACGAAACGATACTGCAGATTTATTTAGCGTAGCAATGCGGCAAACTAAATGCTCAAGCACTGGCTCTAGAACGTGGCTTTTTTCCCTCTCTTTCATTCTGATTAAAATAGATGGGTAACTGCGAGAAGGCCATGAGTTGTTGTCAAACACAAGACATGCTGGAGCCTCAGGCTAGGGCAGCTAAGTTGGTTCAGAATCGCCTGGCCATTGCACCTCGATTTGATTCTCGATTCTACCAACTCTTTAAAAATTATCCATCCGAAAAATATGACACGGTCAGGTTTGAAATATATAGTTTTTTAGTTTTTTTTACAATATAGCACTGAAGCTTGAAGCTCGAATAATTTTATAGCGTAGTTAGGAATGTTTCTAGCTTGAAAGGGCACTGAAATTGAAGCCGCCATTTTTCACGATTTCTATTGAAACTTCAAGACATTAATTCAATCCAAGATTTTTTTTAATACTTGATTGAACTTTTACCCTAAATTCCAATTATACATACTCTCATTTTAATAGTAATTTCCTCATTAAAAGACAATATCAGCTTTGATATTTACTTCCCAACATTAAGATTGACCTATCTGATTCCTACAAAGCTTAACATAATTTATCGTTATTGTATCAACTAAAAGCACTAATGAGAATATTGTAGCTGAAGCGTTTGTATCAGTCACTCTTATGATAGCGTAATTTGAGTGCCCGAGACAATTGTCCGATTTTTTTGTTTTTCGATGGCCTTCAGAGTTATTGTTATACACGATGATTCTTAATCCGTGATCAGGAATATTTTTTTCTAACTCAGTAATTGATGGGGAGTACGTTAAATTAGTAATTACGTGAAAACAAATTTATTTATTTTTTAATCATGTTTTAATTTTGAATTAAATTTTATCCTAAAATCCTTGTCACTGTACTACCATATCGGTTTTAATGAGTTTGTGTTCTAATCTCTTTACAAACTTATTAGCAATTGTCAATTTATGAGTAAACCTTGCCCATGACATTGTCAATCACTTTTGTCATACGCATAATAAACAAAGTCACAGTCGCGGATATTGAATGAGAAAATTATACTTATTCCCCAAAAATCATGACTCCACCACATCCGTACTCAAACATAGAGCGTTACGATACTGTACGTTTGTCAATACAAACGAATAGCACAAGGCGAACCCAACAGTTATTTCACGAACTTCATCCAAACATTCCGATCCCCGGACACAATTTAATAAACCGCATGCACCAAAAATCTTCGCGACTTCGGACAGTTTACAGTGCCACAACATGCTCGAGCACCTCGTCATCGTCCTGACGATCTGGATCGACAAATCTTAAGATTCCTTGCTGAATAAGATTTCGAGAGAATCAATCCAATCACAGGAGTCGAGCGGATCTATGTCAAGAACAACACGGTGGACATATCGAACACTTGTTAAATTATGTTTATAATAATGTTTTTTTAGTTGGTCAGATATCCACTTTTATTGTT
>JALPQI010023678.1:0-24540 GCA_025490895.1 Thaumatotibia leucotreta
TTTTGTAGGCCCGTAATTCCAAAGGATATACAAAGAAATATAATAATAATAATTTATTTCGTATGTTGCTGGCAAGTCAGCTTCAAAATAATATGTTAACGATTTTGATTCTTATGCCTCTGACATATGTTCTCTAACGTAATACTTCTTATTCTCATATTTTTTATCATTTTTAATTACTACCGCATAAACAAAGGTCATCATTTAAAATTAGTACCTAAATGCGACGTTTGTATTTAAGTCGGTCAATGTACCTACATTGTTTGCCAAACAACGCAATGCGTCTCTAATCTTATCTATACCTAAATATGGACTCGTTTTTCGCTAGATCATGCATGCAAAAACACGTTGAATGTAATCATGATAATTTCTTTTAGCATCACCGACTCCAGGCGAATCAGACATGACGATCAGAAGTTCCGGCGGCCGCGTACCCAACACAAATAGACATAGTACAAAAGGATCCAATCCGATATGGCTACATGCATATGAAAACGAATGGTACAAATCCGACGATCAAGTGAGCCATTCAGAACGTGACTCGCTCGACGAAAACGCAGTTGATCAAGACTTGTCGAACGAAAAACCATATTTTATCACCACAGGTGCCTTTCCTTCAATAGATTCGAATGCGACTGAACCTCAGACCAATCAGGTTAAATACGATTTCTATCAACAATTGGAGCAGATGAAAAATGCTAAAAATATGGAGACTACAGAATTATAAGTGTTTATACGCACTGCTCAATTAGGTCTAGTATTTAATTTGAATTATGCCAGAGAGATAGGTAAATAGCATATCTGTTTATATTATTGTCCGCTTACCAAAATTATAGTTCGCATTGTAACGTGAACATGATACGCGACATTGTAGCATTTGTACGCTTTAAACTTAAGTTCCGTGCTGAATATGACTGGGACATACGCGTCAATCGAGTTCACGTCTCTCCCATAGACATCATCAGGCAATATGACCTAATTTACAGATTTAACCCTTTATGGACATTTCTATATATTCTTGTACTCCCAACTTTGTGTTCGTTTTGTTACGCTATATGACCTCTTATTAAAACCGTGTAACCAAATGGAAAAAAATTGAGGATTTTTTTTTCTCAAAAAAATGGAAATAGCTCATGATTCGAATTGGGAATAACGTGAAATTTTGTAAATCCAAAAAAGTTTTGGGTACAATCGTTAATAGAAAATATAGAAATACCCTTACGGGGCAAGCGGCACTTTATTTCTATTTACCTTTTTGATATACCAGGCCGGTGGTCAGCATGTTCTAAGAACGCTTTCATATCGAGGGGTACTACATGTACGGCCACTATTGCCACGGGAGTGACGTTTTGATTTTGAAACTACAAGTGCATGGTCCAAACTGTTTAGATTATACCTATAAATATAGTTTGTCCAACAGGTCATACAATTTTTGCTGCTTAGTTTTAGCTGTAGGCAGCTAAGTAGAAAACTGTAAACTGAATTCTTGTTCTAAGTGAAAATTTGTCTTATATATTCGTCAACCTATTGTATACGTTACAGCCGCTTTAATTACTAATCGTGCCTTGTAAATTATTTTCAGTAGTAATTTATGATTAGTCTTAATTATGATTTATACAATTATTATATTGTGTAGTTTTAAACAAATGTAAAAATCAAAGTTTTTGAAACTTATCGAACTAGTTCATGGTAACTTTGGTTTAATTGAATGTTACCTCTCATATGAATTCAAATAGGAAGTACCTATAGTTTGCAAATAAAGTAAATTTATTTGGATTCGCCTTTTACTTGAACAACCAGTTTAACCACCCCTCGAATTAATTAATAGGTTTTGAATGAAAATATGTAATTAATGAAGAAAAACATACATATATGTGTCAAGTAAGATAATGATGCATCATTTTGTAATATTTTTTTCCCCTCACTAGCTCGTAAAGCGCTCGTTTATCCTTTAATACGAGCGGGTAAAAACGCTTTTTACCAACTTGTGAATAAAGTAATTTGACATTGCTCTAATTCCTATAGCCCCCTACTATCTAGTATAAGTGGATCTGTATGACCGTAGTAAACATGCGCAATCGGAGCTCACATGTTAAATTGGTCGTTTCTCATGGGTGCCATTGGCTATATTTAAGTTCCAGAAGTAACTATTCTACGATACGTTTCGACATTGAGTTTTAAATGGTTTCTTTAAGTTAATTTACATTTGGATGAGATTTGTAATCATATTTCCTCGCGATAGTGAGGGGAAAAAAGTTGTATTACACTTGGCGGCAAATTGTTCAACTCTCGTGCCTTGAGACCTTCGCAATGCTCAAGATTCCAGTTTTTGAACCACTCGCTACGCTCGTGGCTCAATTTTGGAATCTTTCGCTAGCTCAGGTCTCAATATTGGCACGATAGTTAAACAACAACTTTGCCCCCTTGTATAATAAATAACTATTTCACGCCCACAAACAGCAAATCGACGGAGCTTGTCACACGATTGGAGAAGTAGTAATTTTTGCTTGATTCCTGTACCAATGGTAATGCATATCGTCAAGATTTTTGGCAGAGGGTTTAGCTACTGGCAGGCAGGCGACTCCTTTACTTAATACTCTAGGTTCGCTTCCTTTGATAGGCATAGGGCCAAGTTAACCACATACTGAAATTAATTCCCCTGAAATCAAATAATAAATGTACCTATGAGAAAGAATAGAAAATAAATCAAATAAAGCGAATATTTATCCCACATACCAAGCAACAAAACAACTGTCAATATGCATTTTTAGTGTTTCTCAGTTAACAAGGAATCCTTATAGTTTTGCCATATGTCCGTCTGTCTGTCTGTCCCTGAGTCTGTCCGCAGTATAGTTCAGTGGCCGTAGTACTAGCAATCTGCGATTTGGAACAGGGTGCTTAGACAAGTTGCCAATCGCTAAGCTTAATCGTCAATCGTAAACGAAAGGCAACTAACTGTCTTTGTCGTACTAACGAGAAAGAGTGAGAGAGGGAAAACTACGATACGCTACTAAGCTATAGCGATTGGCACTTGACTAAGCATCCAGGTATATAGATTTTTGTTTCTGGTACCCTCCCGCCTCCGTAGTCGTAAAGTGGGGACGATTTGTTTATTTTGCTGTAAATCCTATCCTATAGTGTGGGGTATCTATTAAATAGGTTTCTTAAAAATAATAAGGGTCTCAACGAAAAGTTTTTTTTTTTCAGCGCCAGAACTAAAAAAAATGCGCGACATGCTCTTGACGGGTTTTTTATTTATTTTGTTCATTTTTTTCATTGATATCAAATCAAGTTGTGGCGGATGTGTGGCACGAAATGTTCTGAATTTATATCAAGTCATTGGTGGCGAAAGGGTTAACATCGCTTGTGCTAATAAAAGTCAGGCTTACCCGTAAATCCGCATTTATATTGTCGCCAAATCGCCTCTTCCTTCATAATTCATAAGGGCTTATGAATCTTCAGCCGCCGCAGTTCCGGAAATATTTCACGTTCACTAGTGAGCTTACCTTGCCATGGGCATCTAGTACAGTCGCCGTCGCCACCAGAAAGATCGTAGCGTCCGGAGCGCTCAAAAATATCTGAATACGCCTTTATAGCCATAACGAAGCAGACGTCTCTGTGTATCTGATGGCGACTGTACCTATGAGTAGGTACCTAACAATAGATGAAGTCTAGTTCTCCAGATTCCTCGTTCACCATGGTAGCAACGCATTGGTGCTAAAAATTGTCTGGTGCTTGTTTGCACGTTACCAGCGTAGTATTATTTATTAATTTCATAAACATATAATCAGAGGTTGAGGACGTACTATGTACTGCAATACTGATTATGTAAATTAGTTAAAATTGGTTCAAACAAGAGGGAATTATTACAGAAAATCCATCTCACATACGCGCACATTAGTGTCTATACAGGGTGAATGATATGAAGTGTTACCAAGTAGATTTTATTAAGTCTGGTGTAAGTAATAGCGGCTTATTATCGGAAATTATGTTTTGGACACCGCATTGAAGTCTTAGGCACGCAAACATTTGAGTTGTAGACGGCAAACATAAGAACGAAACTGAGTTTCGGCTTGAAAGCTCGTAACAACCAAAACTGGCTGAAAACCGAATTTCAAGTGTCATTTCTCCAGTGCAGTGAGTTTCGGACTTTTTATCTGGTCTATTTTGAAGAGAAGGGTAACCGCAATTAAACATGCTAGTATAAATGCAATGAAGAAAGCGATTGTAACTATTTCAGTGGCACATACCACTATCCAGTGGTCACAAACGTGCTGCGAGCATATATTTTTTTACCATTTGAAGACCATAGTCAAGGCAAAAGGTAGACATATTGACTAAAGTAAATTTAATCAAAAAATGTAATATTTATTCTCTTGTTTTTCCTTATTTATACCTAGTAATCTATTGTTGCGACTAAAAAATCGCAGTCCTTAGAAATTGGTATGGTAACACTTCATATCGTTCACCCTGTCTATGGCGCTGTGTACATTGAATGCTCATTTTCGATGTTTTTTGACTATTTATGTAATAGTTACCGGGTGGCCCATTCAAATCGGTCAGTATGGGAAAGTCTGAAACTATAAGACATACGAATATTTGTTCTTAGGAACTATGTCATCGATTTTAAAAATGATGAAAAATACGTTGATAAATATAAAAAAAAAAAATCTTAAGATTTACACAACAAACACCTAGTAAAATAAATTTAAGTATATGAAAACAATGAATTCCTTTCACTTTAGACATCATGTTTCTTAGAGACATTTACAGCTTAAGACCTACACAAACGATATCTAAATAAAAATAGTGTAAGTTTTTTTTTTTAAACAACCGGGTTCGATTCCCTAACTGGGTAGTTTTTTTTTCAAATGTATGAATGCATTTTCTTTTTATCAAAATCGGTGACATAGTTCCTAAGAACAAATCTTCGTATGCCTTATAGTTTCAGACTTTTCCATACTGACCGATTCGAATGGGCCACCCTGTATATAGGTAATTGAATTGATTTTCATCACACTTGCGCCATCGCTCGCATGCGTAGCGGGAGTAATAGAAAAGTGAAATTCCTTAGGCACTAGGGAGTAATAGAAATGTCAGTACGTCATTTAATAATATTATCTCTTGAAACTTATTTTTTGGTTGGCAAGTGTGATGGAAATCATTGTATGCATCACGGTCGGTAAGCGGGATACTAACTCGAGTCATTAAAAGTCCTCCGCCTACGGCGTCGGGCTTCTGACACTCTCGTTAGTAATTCCGTACTTACCTCCCTTGATGTACAATGTACTATTGTGTAAGATATCCCAAGATATTTAGTTTGCACGAAACCCGGGGTGCGTGATTCAGATACACTCGCACTTGACGGGTTTATTTCTATGCATATTTTAAGTTGGTGGCAAACAAGCACACTGCTACTGCTAATGATACCGTACTTTTTGTTGGACATGAGACTCGTCTTGCGTGAATTCCATCGCGTATCTTCAGAGTTTGTGATTATGAAGATAATAAAGTTAAATTGATGATGATGCGTTCCTGTTATCCCTAATAAGGGACATAGGGCTCGCAGAAGAGTTTTCAACTTGTCACGATCTTGCGCGGCTTGTTCCAGTTGTTTCCAGTTCAGACCAATTGAGCCAGCCTCTTTCTCAACTGATCGCCTCCAAGTATTCCGAGGCCGCCCCCACTTCCTTTTGCCACTGGATTGCCAATGGAGACTCTGCTTTGACAAGTGGTTGTCCGGTCTACGGAGCGCGTGGCCGATCCACCGCCATTTCCTTTCGAGGATTTCCTGACTCACGGGCTTTTGGGCTGTCATCTGCCAGTCTAGCGTTTGACATGGTTGGTGGCCAATGGATCCCCAGAATACGCCGCAGGCACTTATTAAATTAAATAAAGTTAAATTGCTAGACGAAAACCAGGGACCACCCCTTCCCAAAAAATCCTTTTAACGGGTTAGCCGTTCATTGAATAACTCAAACGCCTTGCTTACCTTTCAAACGGATAGCCCATTAATTGAATTAATTTCACTAGCCGGGGTTTCTAAGGGGTTTCTAAGGGTTTCTAAGGGCTTCTAAGGGGTTGTGTGAACGGGTTACCGCTACTTAATCAAAATAAAATGTACAGGATAGATAAATAAATTGATAGGGGTACCCCTATCCAATACATCTAAGCGCTAAAACTCATATTTTTACTTAACGAAGGGGTTTCCTCTACAGGGATAGCCCTACTGCCTGCTATTCGATTTTGAAACAAAGAAGAAGAAAAAGTAATTTATTCATTAATTTAATTTTGTAATATTGCTCGTATTTCTCGAACATAGCGACATAGCAAAATGCTGGCGCTGCCGGCCCTTTGACTTCCACATAAAAAAACACCAGTTTGGGGAACGCGAGTGGCAATGGCAGTAGCATGAGAAGAGTCGAGTTTACACTCATACTGCCCACTTCCCTGTTCATTTTGGCTGATCGTAAAATACAGGTATCAGTCAGTATTACAATTATGCAAGTCCTTCGAACCGGATTTTTTAAGAGAACTGAAAATAGTGATTCGATTGGATAAAATATATCCATGTTATATATGTCTTACATACTGTGGGGCGAACCTGTCGCCCTTACTACTAAAATTCATTCTATCTACCTACGAAAATAATTCATTACGGGTCAAAGATGGCGGTTTTAGAAAGGCGACAAGTAGTTGGAAGATCTACCCTACCTAAGTTTATTATATTCAAAACATAACCCCATAACACAAGTCTGCCTCATCCGCAAATAAAGAGTAAGAATAGTAGTGTCAAAAAATCATAAGTACAAATAAATAAGGTTGATATTCGATTGTAATGTTTAGACCAGCAGCCCAAAGGGTTACTGTAAATAAATTAGCTCTGCGTTTTCCACGAAACGCTTCGGTAGACGATCATTACAGTACAACTAAAGTAGGTCTCCGGTGTTTGACCTCGTTACCATTTTGTGACACTGGACTGCGATGAAACATAATCTGACGCATTAAATAAAGATTAAATAGGAATCAAATTAACGCATAATTTAACATCCGACTAAGGCGACCGTCTTCTACACTACAAAATAATCACCTTATAATGCTATTTAGTGATAGCAAATTATGACAAATATATTGGTTCCCATTATGGACTAGTTGAGTACCTATTATATGAAGTGAGTAAGCTAGTTCGATAGAAATCTTAATTGAATTGACGTTTTGGAGCGTGGAGTTATTTTCAACGCCAACTGTCCACCTGCCGCGCAAGGACGTCACTATTTACAGCCGGCGAGGGCGTGTCGTTACGGGAACCCGTGCCTAAATAAAGCTCGGCGTTATTTACATACACAATAATTTATTGTTTCTTACAATTTAGTGAAGCTAAAGTACAACTTGTCGATTGATTACAATTTGAAAAGCTTTAATTTTAATCTCCCTGTGTTGAACCAGCGAACGTAATGTTCCTCTTGTAGCAGTTGGCAACACACGCTTGCCACGCGGGCCAGCCAGCGGCCGCGCCGCGGTTTGGTCTGTCCCGAGGAACTTGGGATGGTACGTGGATAGGATTATTCGTGGAAATTACAACGCAAGTATCCTTACAACCACAATATATATTAGATAAAATTATAAAGAACGCCATATTGAAAAAATCTAGATTAATCGTAACTTATGATCTTATGAGATACACTGTAATTTATACTGAATGCTGTAGCTATTGGAGCGTTTTCCTTCCTTTGAAAATATTGTGGATGAAAGAAAACTGACCATTTCAACCGATGTCAGTCTGGTCTGTAGCACGCTACATTTACTAACTTAAAAAAAAAGTTGTTTCTCTAGTAAAAAAATTAACACCCACTCGACTCCGTCAACGAGCTCATATCGTAATACCACTTACTTATATACTCAAATGTTCTGAACACTTACGAGCCTTTCATACATTTCATTGACAAATTCCTAAGTGAATCGGACAGTGGTAAGCAATGAACGCTCCGTTTCTTAATCATATGGCTATTGTACAGTTTCACAATGCAATTTAGATCTAGTTAAAGTACAAATTCTTTAGGAATACAATAATTCAAATCATGTAAATTTAACTAATGTTTAACTTCAACTAAATGAGAATAATGCAATAAGACATCTACTGACACATCAATGTTTAACGGAATAGAATTTTGATCTTATGTAGAAAAAGTATCTTATTAGATAAACAGAAACTATGTTTTGCACATGTGTAACGAGTTTACTTAGGATGCAATTATTCGCATAAAAAATATTATTGGACAAGACAGAAATTAGGCAGACCTTGTGAATGTAGACAATTTATACAAGTATAGTTAATTTAGGTCATTTAAGAATATTTCTGAGGAACAAGGTTTGGAGGTGGGGATTGGGTCGGGAACAGGAGGGATGGGAGCCCGGGCTGTGGCGATGTGTGTGTGTATGTGTTGCTGACGTCACGCCTGACTCATCACATGGCATACTTCCTCGTCCACTCACGGGCTAGTTCATTGTACTTTTCTCTGTCCGTTTTGTAGATCCTAGCAATTTCTGGCACCAATGGGTCATCTGGGTTTGGATCACATAACAGTGAGCAGATTGAGAGCAACACTGAAAACAAAAAATAAATACATTATAGTCACTTCAATTAAACATTTATTTTGCTATTATAGCATAAATAAGTTGTCAATTTTCACAGGTAAAATTTATGACATCTTATGAGACGTTTTCCTTTTGCCTTTTGACATGCAGTCTTCTTAACACAGAGAATTCTATCAAGTACAATACAAGCACAGAATATCCAATACCATCTGTAGCCAAGGAAATAGATAATTTTGACTCTAATCTAGAATCCTAAGTAAAAATCAGGAGCTGTCTATATTTTCAACTATTGTGAAAGTTGTTGTTTCATTCCATTGTAAAGTATTTTCATGGTTGTATAACAATGATGAAAATAAAATGAAAAAACGATTATTAAAATAGGCCTAAAAATGCATGCAATGTAAAAACTACAAAGGGAAACAAACCAATTTATTATCAGATAAAGATGCATAGGGTCAATGACCAAGCAGAGTTGGCTACTTATGCTTACTTGTGACCATTATTAAAAAATGCTAAGTCAGTCATAAAGTATCAATATGAACTGTATACTTTATTTAACAATAGAGCAATCTTTCTTTTAGTATTTTCTGATAACATACATCCAAATAGATTACCTGAAGATACAGTGGCCATCTAAGCCACTACAGTGTTTATTTTTTATTTCATACATATTTTAATCATGATAGTAATTTTAAAGTAGATGCTTTATATTTATTTATTTCAAGATTGTTACATCAAAAATATGTTACTAAGAGATGCACTCATCTGTTATACCAGCCTGTTACACTAACCGTATCCAATAGACTGCTTAGCTTATGCTAGTGCACAATATAGAATCTGGAGGCTGTGCCTAGAGAAAGAGATTACCTTTAGATATGGTAAGCGCTGGGGACCACTGTGAGCGCAGAATGTCAAGGCAGATGGAGCCATTACTGTTTATGTTGGGATGATAGATACGTGTTGTAAATGCAACTTTGGGTGGCTTGAATGGATAATCTGTTGGGAAATGTATAGTCAGGAAGAATACTCCTCCTTGATAGGGACTGTCAACCTGGAATCAAAATAAAAAACGTTGTTATTTAGAATGACTGCTAAAGAAGTCATGATATCCATCAAATTTCATTGTATTAAAATGTTACTTACTGGACCCATAATTGTGGCTTGCCAATGGAAAACTAAAAATAAAAAAATTCAATTAGACAATACACATATTGAGCTACAACATATCAAGTTATTAAAATATTGAAAAAAAAAACTCTACTGCAGCAAAATGGAAAACAGACTCTCCTTGAAAAGGGTTTCTATATCCAAACAAAAGTATCCTTATAATTATGAAATGTTTACATGGTGGATTGATTAGGTTTTCATTCAGCTAAGTATTCACTAATCTTAATTTATGTTTAAAATTAGCTCATGTAGTTGAGTACAAGGACTTGTAAACTGGCTAGTGTTTACATCACTTGTCTATTGAGAATCATTGTAAAGCTTTCACCAACCCGAGTCTGCTATGAAATTGTAACCATTGACAATAATTTCTCACTATTATTGTAATGCGACAATGACTCACAAAAACTATAGGTACGTAGATCAATAGGTAAGTACTCACGGTCTTCACCGTGTGGTCCTGCAGAACATTGTGCCGGGGGATCTCTGCCAAGGTCTTGTAATTCCTGAAAGTGAAACGGCAAAACGTGTACACAGTGTCACAACAAGACCAGAAACAATACCAAAATCAGTCGGACATGTCATCATTTGCAAAATAAACTCGAGGTTTGATCGCGAACATGAAACCAAGTCTGCCAGACATAATCCTTTCGTAATATAAGCGTGTGCGATTAAATTTCCATATTTTCACTTTTCACACAGTATTCAACGGCGAGAAAACTTCAGAATTGGCACATAATTCCGACATTTTATGTACGCCGTGTGCACAGAATTGTCACCTACGTAGAACATTGATTCACCGTTATTTTACAGAATCCGTATAATAACTTGTAAAATGTTGATGTCCACACTTTTACAGTAAAACAATCACGCACAAGGAATTATCCAGAAGGAATTTCGATAATAGGTATTCACAATGACGAAACGTTCACTTCCAAGTCTGGATACATATTTTACCACACTGTATTCAAGGACATTTAATTTATATAAAAAGAAAACACGATAAACAATACGTACCCTATTAATTCGTTTTAACGCCATTTGATTATTTTATGATGGAATAAACTGACTTTCAACTAGACAACGAAACTGTGAGCCAAGGACCTTTGATTAGAGATTGCAAGATGGCTCCCGTCTCAACGCAAAAGTACCACTGAGTCGTTTTATGCAGTAATAATCATTTATGCACAATAACACCAGTTTTTCGAGTCTTAAATAAAATATAAAAATAACTTATATTAAGAAATAATAATATTCAGAATAGAGCGCGATTTATAACAAAATTAACACACTCTCGACGAGTGCAGAACAGCAAACAGGAAAATCGACCATTTCTAGAGGCCGAGCAATGTTGCTATTGCTTAAATATAAAGGTTTATTTATTTTATGTCGATAAAAGTTGACTTTAAAAATTAAAGTCATTTATTAAAATAAGTATCATGTAGACTAAAGTTACCAATCAGCTTTATCTAAGCTTTTAAATTGTAAGACTGATATTAATTAAGCACAATAAACCTTTTAATTTATTTGTCCCTACCAACTTGAATAAGTATTATCTGGCAACTATTTATTTCCGGATATGACGATTTGGCCTCAAAGAAGAATTCACGGCGCTATTTTTGGATTGCGAGAAGCTATTTTCAAACACATTTTTGCAATATGAAACTTTCCCTCTTCTCGGAGAGTAATGTAGTGTGATTACCTTCGGAGGTATGCGATGTTTTTTTTAAAACTGGCGCGAGCTTACCGTTCTGATATTTAATGATATGATGTTCAGTATCAAATTAAAAAGAGGCCTTCATAAAATATCATTCTCTTCGCAAGTTTCATTGTGCCACGTGTAATGTAACACGTGTTTACTTCGTCAGAAAAAGTTTTTTTCTAAAGTTTTATAGAAATGGGAAATAAGACAACATATTAAATGCCAAGACAGGCCAATAGTGATCCTACTCTGAACTTAGAATATTTATATTTTCAAGCATTTTGTATTGTCGTACTCCGATAACCCCTTTCGTAGGGGAGTGACACAAACAGGATGCTCGAAATCAGGGTTACCAGTCACAATTTTCAAAGTATACGAAATAAGACACTAAAATTATACAAAATCCAATAAAATTATACAAAACAAAGTTTTGTCCTTGGAGTGACAGAGATAGTAGTACGAAATTTATAATATTCTCTTTATGTATCCAATTATACAAGCGGATTCAGTATACATAGAGCAGCCAAATTATACAAAAATTGCATCCAATTATACGATCTGGCAGCCCTGCTCGAAATTTACGATGTGACGGTAGGACGTATTCCGCTCCTCACTCGCGCTATGAGCGCGTGCGCGTCTCACGGCGCGAGTTCCCGGAGAGAACATACCGCGACGATGATATAAATTATTAGAGTAGAGAGATAAATTCTCGAATTTTACGAATTTTCACTCACGGCAAGATGGTAGCACCAACCGTCAGCTGGATGCGTAGCCAAGTTGCCAGTCGCTAGCGCTTAGTAGCGTATCGTAGTTTTCCCTCTCTGTCACTCTTTTATATTAGTGCGACAAAGACAGTTAGCTGCCTTTCGCTTATTACTGACGCTGAAACGCTGAAGCGCTAGCGATTGGCAACTTGTCTAAGCACCTTGATCAGTTTGTTTTACGGCACCAGCTGTAACTGGTTATTTCTTTTTTTTTCCGTTTTCAGTAAAATTGTACAGGAAACAAGTTAATCTTAACCAGATAACCATAATATAAAAATATGAGAAATTAACTTGTCAACATATTAAGCTATAACATTTCATAATTCATAATGACTTCAAGTCTTACAAATTCGCGCTTCGCACGAAGGCGCGAACAACAAGCGAAATCGATTCCACATGCTGCGATTCGTTTATGACTATGGCCTGTGATAATATTATATTAAAATACAGGATAATGACCAAGGTAGTAGCTAAATATCTAATATCTATTAATGTATTTTTTTGGGTTCCGTACTAAAAAGGTACAAAAGGAAAATTGAGAACCGCCGAACCTAATGATTTAAAATTTTGAAAAGTTATGATAAACTCAGATAAACGCTAATCTCAACAAATTGATTGTATCTTCCCAATGTAGCTAGCATGTGGAACGATGCCGTGGTATACTACTTACACTCTTACTCTATATATTACTATAATATCTATGCCATATGGAAGGAAAGTTGTGGCGCTAGAGAGAGAGAGTTACATATATTTTGGTATATTTTATCTTACGGTCTACGGTATATTCATATAGGGTAACGGCCCCAGTGGCCAGCCAGGAACCAGTAGTCGGCCTTTTCAGTCGTTTTTTGGTCGGGAATTGGACGGTTATTCGAATAAACAAATCGCGGGTACTCAAATAAAAGCTCTGATTCCCAATTTGTTGATACGTAGCGCGGCAAGTGCAGTGAGGGATCGGGGGAAGCAATAAATTCGTTCTTACAAGTGGTGTTCGCCGACGAGAGCGGTAGTGCCATGTCCGCCATATTTTTAACTGCACGTGGTGTTCACTTAAAAGGGAAGAAAACTATATATTGATGTTAAAAGTTATAGATTTCTGTAAATGTTTCGTTTATTTATTAGTTTATCTATTCGATTACTCCGTATTTGTGTGGAAATATCATGATCTAACTAATAAATTGAGGGGGCTGACTACTGGATACCTAGTTTTCAACAAAGTATCTAGTGCTCAGTTCTTCAGTTAATATTTTATTTGTTATTGTTATATACTGATACGACCGTTAAATTTAAATTTTCAAATTTAGTTAGGCATGCCCTATTCAATTTGATATAAAACCCAGTAGTCGGCCCCATTTGATTTTATTTTTTATCACGGCTGACCACTGGATTTTGCGGATCTAGTACTCAGCCACCGATATAATATTAAGGAATATATCGATAATTATTTACTTATGATAATATTATCTTTCTACCTAGTACATTTAGGTACGTATTTTATGTAACTACGTATAGGTACGTTTAGGTACAAGAAAACGGAATACTTAAGATAAAAAAATCTAGCGCCCCTAGAGTCGTGAATTGAATAGGTGCTACATCATCTAAAGACTAGATGATGTAGCACCTATTCAATTCAATGATTCAATAAGAAAAAAGAAGAAGATAAAAAGAAGAAAAAAAAAACTATTATCTTAGGAAAAACAGAAATATCTTTCAACCCAACGACGCCAAAGAAAACGACAAAGAAACTGTAACCAAACAAAAAAACTAAACACAAAACAAAACAAACCCAGAATGACGCCAGTAAAATCAATAAAAAGGACACAAGAAAATAGAAAATAGATTTTTCGATTGATTTATCAGGTTGGACAGAAAATGATGCAGTTTTAACGGATATAACCCGATCAAAAACAGATAAAAGAATGTGTGATAAGAGCTGAAAAGTTACGATTCTTTCTAATGTAATGAACCTGTTTAAATACCCAGCAAGGAGAATGTCATAGTCATAGTCACAGTCATTTTTTTCATTCAACAAAATACATTGCGTTCATTGCGATACCAGCAGCCTCCTCAAGTACAAACATAGATACTGTGTCCAAAAAATTACTTTTCTCAAACATGAAATTAAATGTTGTCATTATGTTCGTCATAATAGGCTTTAAAGTATAACGTTGCAGGCGGATGACCTCGAGATAATAGTAAAGGATTTGCATACGAATTTAACGGCCTAGGCCGGTAAATAATATTTTTTTAAACATGGCGTCGGTTTTCATGAACAGGCTAAACAGCTAAATTCTGTTTTTTTGATTGTCGTATTTTTTATTTCATTGTATATATTTGAGAAAAGCACTATACATGCCTCGCCGTGAAATGGGCTTACCGGCTTCGTATCACTGTCCGACCTCACTACGTTCGGCCGTCCGTACCTACTCACTCAGCCGGTAAGCCCATCTTTCCCGGCGTCTGCAGTAATGTACTATTATTCTCATTAAACCAGCTTTGAGGACTAGTAATATAAAAAAAAAACACTAAATTATCGAAAAATAATGGACCTGTTACATACGACCGGCTATACAAATGAACATTAGATCTATGTAGGTTTGGCTGGTATTTTTATATTTAAGTTTTGAATATGTTTATATTTATTATAATTAATACTAATAGAAATAAAGAGATAATATTTACTGTGAGCTTGAAAAATATTTTTTGTTACTTATGACCAACGGGTTTCATGCCGTAAGTCTTCGATTTAAAAGAGTTAAGTACAAGGAATAAGAATTATATTTAATATCCTTGATTTTCATATACATATTGCTGATTTTGATCTCATTATGATAGTAATATACGAAGGCTGAGTACTGGGCACGAAAAGGCTGATTACTGGATTTTGGCGGCTGAGTACTGGGAAAAAGTGCCATTTTTTGTTTAAACTAAATTATCGGTAGTTTAAGGATTCATGTGATGTTTTTTCTTATTTCGTTTTAAAACTATAATAAACAGTTGATGTAACGATGTGATCCGTTCATTTATCCGACTTATCCTGAATAAATACCGACCGTTCACATTTTAAAAAGGCGTTATAAGGCTGACTACTGGTGCTTTTACCCTATGTTAACGGTATATTCATATGTGTGACGGTTTCAAGGCTTTATCGTTGGTTTCGCAGATTGCTTGTGTTGGCTCCACACTCATGTTCGCCGCGTGTGTGTGAGAAAAAGTAAATCAACTTGCCAGTAGAAAAGGGCGCGTCTTTAAAAATGGAGTTTAAGGCCTTACACATCCGGAATCAGAATATGAATTAATACTCTTAATTCATATTATGAATTCATAACGCGTTGACCATACACATTCTGATTTTTTCAGATTGCGTTATGAATTCAGAGTATAAAAAATTTCAGAACGCACATCTTTCTATACAATAACGAGTACCAACACACACATTCTGATTTAAGATTATGAATACATTATTATACTATATTCATCGAGGGGCCGCACATAGTGTACCACTAAGAGGGATAGACATAGTCACTTACTACTAAGAAGATACTTGCGTGTGTGGCACTTAGTGACGTATTCAACCATGAATGTAGGATTAATATGGATTTGACAACGTTATAATAATAGCAAGAACGAAAGGGATGGTCTTATGAAACTTTTTACTAGTGGAAGTGAAAAGGAACGATAATCGTCCGTCCTTATCACTGTGCCACTATTTTTTGTGTGTGTGTGCATTAGATGCTAAATGTAAGTGCCAGACAAATGCGTTGAATACGTCACTAAGTGCCTGTGTGGCACTTTCTTCTTAGTAGTAAGTGACTATGTCTATCCCTCTTAGTGGCACACTATGTGCGGCCCCTCGTATTCAACGCATTTGTCTGGCACTTACATTTAGCATCTAATGCACACAGACACAAAAAATAGTGCTACATTCATGGTAGGATTAATATGGATTTGACAACGTTATAATAATAGCAAGAACGAAAGGGATGGTCTTATGAAACTTTTTACTAGTGGAAGTGAAAAGGAACGATAATCGTCCGTCCTTATCACTGTGCCACTATTTTTTGTGTGTGTGTGCATTAGATGCTAAATGTAAGTGCCAGCCAAATGCGTTGAATAATGGTTGAATACGTCACTAAGTGCCTGTGTGGCACTTTCGTCTTAGTAGTAAGTGACTATGTCTATCCCTCTTAGTGGCACACTATGTGCAGCCCCTCGTAATCCTACATTCATGATATTCATGGAACACATAGACAAAACGTCGTTCCGTATGTCTAATTGTCTATGCTTAGGTTGTCAAGGTCGCGATCACGTATTTGTCTTCATACGTTTTCGCAATGTTTTCGCAAGACAACTGTTAAATGTCAATCTGAAATCTGAATGTTAATTATGAATTCTTTCTCTGATTCCGGATGTGAGGCAAGAGAACGGAATAAGATTATGAATTCATATTATGAATACTTACTCTGATTCCGGATGTATAAGGCGGGCCTAATATGAATTAAGAGTATTAATTGATATTCTGATTCCGGATGAGTAAGGCCGGCCTTAGAAATCTCAGACTATAGTTGAAAATTTGAATTTGCCGTCTTTTTCTACTGACAGGTTGATTCAAGACTATAAAAAAATAATTTGAATCATTTTGACAACGGATATTTCTAATAAATCAAAATAAGATACAGGATAAAAATCTATTTCAGACTACATACATTACGCTTTGGACATGTTAAATGTATATCTAGGGCTCAATACGGACCGCAAAATTCTGAATGACAGGAAATGGACCGGAAACAACACACACAGGCAAACAGTACACACACTACACTACACTGCATGCATGCAAACTAGTTTAAAAAATTGAATTGAAGGTGGCAGTCAGTCGCCCGCTATGTGTTTAGTTTAATTATTTTGTTTTTTCTGTAATACATAACATTATTATCATTATGAATGTAACAGAAATATAAAAAAATAAGTTATAGGTCAGCTGTTTCCTCAGTTTATTGTGTAACGACAACTTTTAGCATTAACAAATATTAATTGCAATACCTAATAATGTTCATTTTGTAACAATCCATTTCATTAGTAAGAAAATAATTAGCATTGCGTATTAAGTATGTCGTTAACTATGACAAAGAAAGTTAGTGAGTGTCAAGCGGAAACTTTGCAGTTTATGTCCTTAGAAAAAGTAAGTACAAACAGAAAAAACGGAATATAAGGGATTTGCTTCATACGTGTTTAATTTTTATAGAAAATAAGTTTAAGGCTTTATTAAGTATGTCTATTATAAACATAATAGTATTTCAGTGAATAAATTTTCAAAAGGTCTTAATTGTATAATATTTCTATTTTGTAAAGGCAGAAGATGAGCATAGGCAAGATGGAGATTACTGTTCAGGCTCCACTCTTCTTCATCGAGGCAAGAAGCTGGAAGACAACAATAATTTAACCAAAGAAGACATAGAATATGTTAATTACCGCAAGTTACTGAAGTATGAACAGGCCCCTGAGTATCTTCAGCACAATCCATATATAAGAGATGGATATAGAAAGCTATTACCAACTAAACTATGTTGGGAAAGGTAAGACTGTTTGTTTTGTTTTCTATGTCGATATAATGTATTATAATGTTGTATTAAGTTATTGTTGAGTGGTCCTTATCCCAATATTTATTTTTGAAACAGCTGAAATTGTCCTATTGCCCTGATTGGATGATATAATGAAGATGTGCAAGATGGCTATAAAAAGTGATTTATAATATAAAAATACTATCAAACCTCAATAACTGATATCTGATATTATCCTTTTCTATTGATGTGTAGGATAAAAACATTACTAGTAATGGTGATGGTAAATACAATATATCAATCACACTTCACCAGAAGTAGGTAATTAATTTAAATAAATTAATAAAAATGCCTTTTTTTTGTAGGAAATTATTATAGAAGCCTTGCTTTTTATAGACATTGTTAACAATGTTATTGTTTACATTTGAAGAAAGTTTGTCCATTCAAAATGGTCGAGTGTATGTCATTGAATAAATAATAATAATAATAAATAAATAATAAATATCTTGGGACATCTTACACAAATTGATCTAGTACCATGGTAAGCTCAATTAAGGCTTGTGATGTGGGTACCAGGCGACAATATAATATACAGGGTGTTTTTTTTTCGACCGTTCAAATTCTACGTAGTGAATGTGTAGGTCATACTGACCAACTTTTACTATGGGGACAAAGTCGAAATCGCGAAAAAAAAATCAGCTGTTTCATACATTTCGGCCGGCGTAATGCCGCCAATTTGTATGAAACAGCTGATTTTTTTTTCGCGATTTCGACTTTGTCCCCATAGTAAAAGTTGGTCAGTATGACCTACACATTCACTACGTAGAATTTGAACGGTCGAAAAAAAAAACACCCTGTATGTACTTAAATACACATAGACAGCCATGACCAAGGAACAAATGTTTGTGATAAATAAATACACAAATAATGCCCTTGCCGGGATCAACCCTGGAACCTTCAGTTTCATAGGCAGGGTCACTACCAACTAGGCTAAGGAGGCTGACAAATACTGCTAAACCAATGTTTTTTTTAAACATCTCTAATTACATACATTATCCTAAACCATTAAAACAATAAAATTCTACTAGATTATGGATATTTCGTAGAAATGGGTTGCTAACATAGTTTGCACTTCTATAAAATACAAGTATACTTAAAGTATTGAACCAGAACTCTATCCTGTTTCCTTTTCCATCTTCTTCAACACTGCAGTCTTCCGCTTTCCATATCTAATCAGCCCCTAATATTTTTGTTGTGTCATCATTGTCATCAAGTAAAGCCAAGATACAAAATATTCATTTATTATTGCAAAAATTACTGTATGTAACTTTAAAATACTTCAAAACAAAGTATTTTAAAGTTGCATATCATTGTATTGTTTTGAAGTATTTTAAAGTTGCACATCGTCATCTCTGTTGAGTTTCTGGGTAGTAAGATTTTTGTTAGAACTGTTTTTAATTAGTTCTTCATATAATTTAGAAGAGGACCATCTACAATACACTTTCACTGGCCTTCCCTTTTACACATAAACATTCTAGTGCCCCAGAAGAGACAACTCATCCATCTATGTGACTTATAAAACAACTTGTAGAGTTCAATAACTGGACAATAAATACAAAATTCAATGACCATAAATAATAAATGATAGGCGGTATATTATGATTATTTTTAAAAATAAAGGAGTATCTTTTCAAAAGGGCTTATTTCAACTCTGTCAATAGGGGTTATGTTTTTCTATGTTTTCATAAGATGAATAATCTCTATTGACAAAGTAAAACAGTACAACCCTTTCTTATAGCTTAATTAGTCATAAACATATCAAAAGCTACATGACTTATTAGTTATTACTCTTATTAGAGATTATTCTGCTACATACATATATCTACAGCTACACAAACAGTGATGGTAACCAGACTGGAATAATACGTCTACAATTGCATAAATAATTGTCCATGTGTAGAGCAATATTTCTTTACAGGCACACTTATTAATTGGTGTGTAGGAAATTTATTCCAATTTCCTAACATAGTATTTGGTATCTCAGCATCATTTGTAAGATCAATCATCTCTTTTAGGTAAAGCCTATTTAAAATTTTAATATATCATTACATTAATTATCTATGTATGAGTGTTATGTTATCATATGACACAAAAATCAAGATTTTTATGAATAATATTATTTTATATTATTCATAAATTTATTACAACTAATTTTATTTTTAAAATCTAACTTTGCAAGTGGATATGTACCTATTGTCTGTACCTTAAGTCTCATAGACAACTTTTTTTTGTAATGTATACAATGATCAATATCCTATCTATTACTGAACTGAATATACAAACGATATTCCTCCTGGAGTATGTGTGGCTGCTCCCGCGTTTCCGCTACTGCAGCTGTGGCCGGGTCGCATCCCACAAGGGTGGGACGGTCGTTGCACCGTCATTTGGGACGGTGTTGAGAGGCTGTTGAAGGATCTAGAATCTAATAGATCTCTTGCATAACGGCTTTTCGGTGGGTACATTCTTATTGATAAATCATTTGTTACAGCATATTCTGGTGGACAAATGAGACCATGAACATATGGACACACCTGTTCGGTTTCTTTCTCGTGCTAGGACTGACGATTAACGATCTGGTCATCATCAACATCCACGCCACCTTCACTGATAAAGTTGTTGCCGCCATACTTCTCTCTTGTTTTATGGTAAGTACTTATTTTTCTTTGCGTTTCCTCACATGCCCAATGTACCTATAACTTTGTACCCATGTTCAAGAAGGTGCCTTTCATCCTCAATATTTTTAGCGCATCTAACTTGACGCGTTGCAAAAAAAGCAGTAAATAAATCACCGTGGAAAGTTACGAACACCTTAAATCGACTTAAAAGTGCATTATGGATACTAAATATGAAAACAACACTAAATTAGTTTACAAAGACGATAATCTTTATAAACTGTTATAATGACAGTGAAAGTAGGTACAATATCGCACACATTGCAAGTATGGGGCTATTATTTAGAAACCATGTTACACTAGCCATGCAACACAATCCTAAATATTAACTATATAAATTTAAACTTTATGCTTTTCGCAATAGAGTCGAATAACATTTGAGTACACGGCCTACTGTAAAAGCCGTAGTAAAGTTTTTCGTGAGATATCAGAAGTTGAAGACATTGATGAGATCAGGAGATTAAGAAGATGTTAAACCATCTGTAGCCAAAAGATAAAAATGGTGTTTGAACCGTGTAAATTTCTTAACGAAGTATTATATTATTACTGCCAAATTGCCAACTTAATAAGTTATGGAGGTATAACTTAGGTAGCTCAAGCAATCGAAACCCTAGGTCACACTAGAACTCTGTCATAATCAGTGATCGGTTTTTTGGATTCACCCGGCGGGTCTCCTACTCCTATAATAACTTGAAAAATAATCTTTAATTATTTACACGTATTTCCATGCAATTTGCCATGTTACTGTTCATAATGTAATATAATAGTATAATTTTTTTTATAGCCACACCCCCGTGACACACCCCAAAAAACTGATCACTGGTCATAATGAAAACTAGTAAGAGATTTCTTACAAATTGATTTATGACGTCACTTTGACATAAGTACCTACTCGTAATTCCCGTTTCAATTGATTGACTGTAGGTATTTGTAGTAATCTGTCTAATGGGTATATTACTTCAACATGCTGAGATAAACTGAAAGCTCGTAAACTTATTTCTGTCGTAATGTACGTCATTTATAGCCCTAAAATCAATACTTGTACCAATGTACCTATATATTATGGATTATGGCAAATTGAGTTAGTTCATGTATACCGAAGTGTTCTGGCTGCTGGCATTTTGGTAATCCACTAATTTCAATCGGTATATAAATCTATGCAAAATGTGCATTGACGAAGAAACTAACATTCGATATCATTTGAATGTTTAGTTCCGTTAGTTTTGGCTATGTGCCGAACTGCCGATAGATATGGACGGAACTGCCTGTGTCATTGTCGTTGCATAACATACCGCAGTAACCAAGTACCCATGGGTTAGGTAATCATGCGCAAACATTTACCATGAACGCAAAACGAATTCTTACCAACAGGCTTGGATTGGAGTACAGTTTTGAATCTTCAATCTAGTACCGACGTAAAAATTTCAAAAAATGACCGGTCATTTTTGGAACACTTTTCATGTGAGAAAATCCTGATTGAGTAGGTATAAGTTTTTATCGCCATTATTGTGTAAAGTCCGGGGGAAAAAATGGCATTTTCACTTCTCATGCTCAAAAAGTGCACCTTTATGTCGTGCGTAGACGAAATAAAATCGCATTTTATGATCTAGAGCATAAAAGTCAGCCTCCGTAGCCTAGTTGGTAGTGACCCTGCCTACGAAGCTGGAGGTTCCGGGTTCGAATCCCGGCGAGGGCATTATTTGTGTATTTATTAATCACAAATATTTGTTCCTTGGTCATGGCTGTCTATTTATTTAAGTATCTATTATATATATCATCGCCTAGTACCCACATCACAAGCCTTAATTGAGCTTACCGTGGGACTAAGTCGATTTGTGTAAGATGTCCCAAGATATTTATTTATATATTTTTATATTTTAAAAGTAATTTTAGTAATTTTTTCTAAGGCTAAGGTAATCGGTCCAAACAGCCAAACAGTTAAAACTTTGCACAATTTTATTGAGCAATAAAATTGTGTAGCTAACAAAACCTGTCATATTATTTTATTTATATTAAGTACAATATTAGAATTATTTATAATCTGTTATTTAATTTAGTAAATCACATTAAATAGATGTCGACTATCGTTCAAAAATGCTCCGAAATGTTTGACTTGGCAGAAAACCGAGCAACTGAAACTCTGGAACACTGAAACGCAGGTTGAAAATAAAAAATAATAATTAAAAAATGAGTTGGCGGGTATTGGTTTTATATTTTTCTTCTTTCGCTTTATGACAATTCCGTTGTGTAAATTGCAGTGAAAATGTGTTTGTGTTTTACTTTCCTCGCAAACGAAGTGAAAAGCAGAGTGTACAACATGGGCATAAACGTCAATTTTTACCCTCGTCTACTATTTGGTCTTCGCTCAGACCAAAAAATTGACTCGGTTAAAAATGGGTCTCTTTATGCCCTTGCTGTACAATCTACTATTACGCCAAGTGTCCGATTTTTTTTTGAGTCTTTGTTCTGGTTTTACGAATTGCGAGATGGCAGCCCTATATGTGTGTCTCACAGTGCCTTTTATAAATTTCAACAAATTACCTTTAATATGTTCTAATACACTACAATGATGTATAGCAATTCAAATTACCAAGTTGTTAAATAGACAAAAATATAAAAATTGATAAAATACATTTTAAAACAATAACATTGATGCTAAAAATGAGGGTAACAAATTCTATTACAATATTGCAAGCAATTTGCAATTAAAAAATACATACCTATTAGACATATGTATTTTTTAAGGTAAGGAAAATTCTTGGCAACTTCCATTTCCAGTGCTAAAGTTACGGGCTCACATTGCGTAGGCTATAATAATTTCTGTAGCGCGCAGATATTACGAAATATGAGCTATCTGCGCATTGGTCCAGCGCTCGAAAGCCGAGATGCGACCTGCTTTTCTCAAGAGAAAGTATCCGTCCTGCGTCTTGATGAATTAAAAAAGTCGACACTGTGTTCGGTGTTTCTAATTCTGTTTTATTTTTGTCTAGTTTGTATTTTTACAATCACATTTATGTACATTTCTATAAATTAGATTTGTTTATTGCTGTTATTTAAGTTATTTATTTTATATCAGGTAATAATAATATAATAATAAAACATCTGAGTATAGACTACATCTTACTAGACTCGATTCTTACTTCAGCTTTTCAAGAAAATGCGGTCCGATTACCTCCGCACTAACCAAATCATTATATACAAATACCTACCTGTCCTATCATGGTAATAAGTGCGTCATATTTAATCAAGGAATATTTAGTATGTATGTATGTCTAGGTAAATCTACATTAAAACCTATATGATTAAGGAATCTGCCTTGTCAAAAACAGATGAAAACATTACAAATGAGTAGGTTCAAATGTGCTTAACATTATATTATAAAATATTTGGTTATAAGATAAATACTGATTATTTTTCATTTTTTTGCAAGTGTATTTAAAGAAGTGTCGGTTCGCTTTCGCTATTCATTAACCGATTAGGTGTAACCAGTACCTAGTTGTCAAAATTTTCTACCAGTAACATTTTTAGTCTAGCATCAAAACTTTCGCTGGGACATGGTATCTATTCAAGAAGGGGCAAGTGTTTACTTTCACTTGCATCCGTGCTCACATTTCATCTCAGAATGTGTAGGTTAAGGTTATATGCGCTGCGTACCTAAATATATGCGTGTCATTATTTTCTCAATGAAGCCGGAGAGAAATATTCATTTGCTAAACTGTAGTGGGTGGGTCGTTGGATAGACATTTGAAAAAGTCACCTTCTGATGCCATTTTTCCAAGGCGAATTGTTTTCTGAAATAATTGCTCCAAAGGGTGACAAAAATATGTAGTTCGTGTAGGTATGGGAAAAACGAATAGAATAATATTAGGGACTTTACTTCATGATGTGTGAACTATGTTCAAATACAAACACATGCGATTTGGATAGCTATCCATTAATTTTAGATACGTTATAGCGACTAATTATCATCGTTGCCACAAAGGTCAAAGAGAAATTGAAACTTGTTGATAGCGGTCAATACT
>JALPQI010023679.1:0-27024 GCA_025490895.1 Thaumatotibia leucotreta
TGACAGAATATTCGCACGGAATTAGTGAAACTAACCTGTAAAGGTGCATTCAAACCAAAAGAGCATTCGCTGTTCTAGCAACCAACCAATCACGTTATGTGTAACGATCGAATTTCGTAGAGTGGGAGGTTAGTATAGCGAATGTTCGCTTGGTGTGAATGCACCATTAAGGTGCATTTAGAACAAACGAACATTCGCTCATTCTATCCCCCACTCTACGAAATAAACGAATTTCGACGAATCACGTTTAGTGTAACGAACGAATTTCGTAGAGTCGGGGATAGAATGAGCGAATGCTCGTTTGGTCTAAATGCACCTTTATAAAGATTATGGTCATAAATTCCATCTGGCATAAATATAGCAGAACACGGAGACTTATAAATCCCTTCTGAAAATATTACCGAAGTAAAAGGTTTAGGTAGAGATTTATTTAGAAAATTCTCACTTCCCGGTCTTGGCAGGCTCGCACTTCGGTGAAAGATGTGGAATTTTTCCTTGGCGCCGTCTCACACTTGCGCAATTCAATGCACGCCATGAATCATTTTTAGAATTTGGAATTTGGGACATACCTACCTTTAACTATAAGTAAGTAGGTATTATACCAATCGCGCTATGGGGAATACACAAGTATTTACAGATGTAGTGAGAAATGACTTGCCTTCGGAAACGTTCGTCAACGTCATGCTGTTTCAGTCTATCTCACTGAGACTGACAGTAATAGCTGTCATGCTACTTCAGTCAGACTCGGTGACACTGCCTGAAACAGCATGTGTTTACGAACGTTTCCGAAGGCAAGTAATTTCTCACTACACCTGTATTTCCAATGTATACACTACACAATATTTTGATTAAAAAAAGAAGTCAATTGTAGTTCTATCCTCTAAAGGCCGAGCCACATCGGTTGCGTATACTGCACGTGAGCGTTGTAGCGTATGTAAACGTCATATTAGATGGCACACCGCTTGCGTGGCGTGCACGTACGTGTGACGTCCCAACGGTGAGCCATCTGCTATGACATTTCCGATCCGACACGCACACGCGTACGTGCACGAGCTGCACACGTATCCGGTGTGGCTCAGCCTTTAAGAATGAAAGTATACTATGTATTTATATTTCTCATAACTACAGCGACACTGGAGAACTGCTAACGTGCTAACATCAATGTTCCAATACCTACGATAGGTACAATATGTTTGAATAGAAATTGGCCAGGACTTTGATAAAGCGTGAACAATTTTACTATCACTTCAAGACTCGGAACCATAACTGCTTAAAATGCTTTCAACTTTCTGATTTATTCTTTTTATTTTTTGATGTCAACTAATTTAGCTAGATTGTAACAGAAATGTTATTAGTACCTATCTAACAAATTAATTTAAGTTCTGCAAATAATAGTGAGTAATAAATAGTATTCATTTACTTAGCAATTAATTTAGTTGCATAAACTTAACCTATATCCGAATAATTATGTACTACATAATTTACCTACTTACATAATTTACATTACAATACGTGCACTTGTGCATGTACTGGTATAACTAGGTGCATACAAATAAAATGGTTTCTGAATTCCGTGATCGTCACACTTCAACTATTCCACAACTATTCCTACCGACCAACTGCAGTACAAACACGAACTTATCAATTCCATTCAAAACCCTATTTTTGCGACGTTGCCAGCTCGCCGGCACAACCGCCGGCTGCCGCTCGAGCGCCGTCGCGGGCCAGTCGCGAGACGCGCGCGGTACGCAGGCCACGCAGCGCAACCGCTAATATCGCTATGTCGTATTGCCTCGACGTCGAGTCGTTCATAAACGAAGTGAAGAAACATCCGGAGATATGGGACGTAACGTGCGAAGACCACAGACACAAGGGCAGAAAGGATCGAGCGTGGGCTGAAGTCGCGCGATTGTTTATTGAAGAGTTTGATGAGATGCCGGAGATAGACAAAATCGATGTTTGTGAGTGTAGTTTGTTTTTTTAATTCGGGAGCATCACAAATCTCTATACTGACTATATACACCTTTACATTGCTTCTGGAATGATCATTATGAGATATTATGATTTAGCGTTTTTCTAGCGTTTTAGTTAAATAACGCAATACTTTCCTAATATGAAGGCGCGCTACGTTCGTATCGTTACGTTGTGGTCACACTTAATGCACACATTGTCCTACAAAAAGGACACACGATATTATTATGACTTCGAACTAAGTATTTCGTGATTAAAGTTGTAGGTACAACAACACAATTGTTGTAGTAGGTCACGAATTGAACTTATTATAATTGTGTTCAGCTTCACATTCTCTTCGAGCATTGTGCAAGCGTTATTTATAGAAACTATGGGTAAGCCTAACCCATTGTATTCTGCGACATTTACGCTTGCTACCGGTTCGACTTCAAACCCATTCAATTAGCTGTATGTCTGTTAGTTCTATTTATTTTCCTCATTCCTGTCGATAGCTGCCGTGAGTGTTGATTGTACAAAGGGCGCGTTTAGATAGTGCTTCGATTGTTGTTCGTACTACACTGAGAACGCCTTTCAACGCCTACGTGCCTAAATACCCAAACCGGTTTATTTATACCTTGAACGTTGCATACATTTTCTCATTGCTTCTGCAATGAACGAAATTAGTTATAAAATTACTATATAATTTTCCGCTGGTAAGCAGTGGAATGTTAATGAAAAAGAATTAGATCAATCTGTAATGCAAGCCTTATGGGCACCCTTCCGCTAGGGGACTTACGTTAGGTACTCGTATTTAATTGTTAGTTTTTACGTATAATTTTATCTGTAGTTTAACGTAGAAAGAAACGTGTAGGGAAATTTTTGACCAAAAAAATTTAGAAACTGGTTTACTCAACTTCAAATACTTATCTAAATATGGAGAACAGAATCCCGAAATTCCGAGAATCTCATCCGCTCACGAACCGGCCACTAAACATTTTATTGCTTTCAGACAGAAAACTACACGGCAAATGGCGGAACATACGGGACTCCTTTGTGAGGGATATAAAAAAACCGGATGGAAAGAAGGGCTACATGTACGCTAAACAATTATCGTTTTTGAACGTAGTTTATAAAGGCTCGGGCAGCGAGGTGGAGGAAAATGACTCTAATTCAAATCAGTTATGGGGAGAAAGTGACGCAGATGATAACGAGCGTAAGAGAAAGAACAAAAGACGACATTTCCAGGTCTTGAATGATTGCAACTGGGACGACGAACCGCCGTCGACAATAGAAAATTTAAAAAGAAAAAGGATTACACCAAATATCAAAAACGAGCCTACTTTAGAATTCGTCGAGGCGCCGTCACAAATGGTACCGTTCGCAGAGACTTCGTATTCTGTGCCTGCTGAAGACGAAGACAGATCATTCTTCGATTCCCTCCTACCAGCGATTCGGTCATTCGATTTGGATCAAAAATTGGAGTTCCGAAGCCAAGTTATTGGTTTGATTAAAAACATAAGAACTATTGCACAGAGCAGTAACCCGGGTAGCTAGTGTCGCAAATACCAGGGACAGAGTAAACAATCTTGGCACGAGCTGCCACTTAGATAGTCTTTACTGATTCGCCGAGTTACTATGACTATAGTTTTAAAACAAATTGTAATATAACTAAGTATAGCTTTATTTCTCATTCCAATAAAAATTAAGATTTTTAATTCGTATCTTTTATTACCTTATTATGAATTTATGACTGACTAGAGACTATAAAGGTGCGGTTAAACTAAAAGAGCATTCGCTATTCTAACCTCCCACTCTACGAAATTCGATCGGTACACAAGACGTGATTGGTTGATTTCTTAGAACGGGCGCTAGAACAGCGAATGCTCTTTTGGTTTAAACGCACCTTAATGTAGAACCAATGCGGGGCGCCAAGCTACATGTATTATATTATTGAACGCGTGTTCAGCTGCAAAGGTAAGGGGTAAGTGAAATCTGCCAGCAAGTATTTTTAAACACATACACCTGCGATGCATGACAAGCTAACCAATCCATGGCCCTGGCTTGTAGTCTACTATAGACTATGCAAGCAGTGTCAGAAAAAGACACCGTCTTTCGTGGCTATATAGACCAATGCGAGGCCGGCACACTACCATATATGCACGTAATAAATATCTTGTTACTTATTCATAAATTAATGATTTTATAATCTTCAGTGTAGATAATATATTTAACCAAACTGTCCCCGTTTGGTAATAGTACATTGTGCATCAAGGGAGGTAAGTACGGAATTACTAACGAGAGTGTTAGAAGCCCGACGCCGTTAGGCGGAGGGCTTTTATGACTCGAGTTAGTATTGCGCTTACCGACCGCGATGCATACAATGTTTTTCATCACACTTGCCGACAAAAAAATAAGTTTTAAGACATAATATTATTAAATGACGTACTGACATTTCTATTACTCCCTAGGGAATATCACTTTTCTATTACTCCCGCTACGCGCGCAAGCAATGGCGCGCTTAGACAGCAAGTGTGATGAAAAATATCTTATTGATCTACCCTTTTACTACATTTCATAGAAAATCGATGTATTGTATAAAGGGGTAATTTTTACAAAAGGAAAAGTAATAAAATGTTTATTTATGAAATAATAAGACCATATATTATACCTATTTCTACATATGAACAAAACTGTTACTACGTATTGGAAGGAATTTGCGCTATGAAGAATTCTAATGAGTCAGTTACTATACACGTGGCTTTATAGGTGTAACAACAAATGTGCTTCCACAATCCACATCCGCGATTGAGTCATCTTCATGTCTCGCAAAAAATCCGCGCAAAAAAAAAGGAATTCTTGATCGACCAACCTACGCGTTGGATTTCAAAGAAATTTACCAATTTTCATCTACCAATGTTGACGCCGTGTCATTTCTGAGAAATCGTTTGTAACTGTATTTATTTAATGTCGGAAGGCTACCGTTAAGAGAATTGTATTGTTTCTATAATATTTACTTCTCACATCTGTAGTTATTTTATTTAGTAATTAATTAGTTAATTACTCAATCGCGTTACAATTAAATACGGTTTTGTGCCTGGTTTAAAAAGATTTTATTAAGAGTACCTATTCGAATCTCGAATCAAACGGTTTTTACTTTTACATTAGTGCGTTCTTATTTTAAAACCACTTAGCAACTACATTCTGCGCCAAAACAAAAACAACTTCGCTTGCCACAGATAGGCATCCTAGAACATTCACTACATTGACACTTGTTATATTATAATCTTTCCAAATAGTCGGCCCGAGCTGGCAACGCCGCACGAAAGTGGCGATCGATAGAACGGCTCGCGGCTCGGTGCTGTACGAGGAGCTATTTCTCTATTTATCTCACGATTCGCGCAGGAACGATGACCTTGGTTCGAGTGTAATTAATAAACTTTGTTTGCTGTGAGTAAATGTTTAATTACATGGGTGAAATTATTGTTAATATTTACTAATATCTAATATACGAGGGTTGTATCGTCTAAGAGACAAAACTAATTTTAATTCAGACAAATTATGATTGTCATTTAGATCCACGTCGACAGTATGCTATTTATTAATGAAGATCGGGGTGACGTATATGTATTATAAATTAATATAAGTATATGTTTAGAAACGAATAAATGAATCTAATTCTAGTTTTATCATTTCGGTGATTCGTGCTGATGGAGTTGAGTGGCACAATACATAATCACACCTTAAAATGAAATATTTACCTAACATTATAATAAAATAGGTAAATAATGAGTGTAACTGGTAATTTTAAATTATGCTTCTGTCTGGATTTACTACGAGTAGCGTCCAATGGCCATAATTTATTGATTCATATAATTACTTATAATATCAGTTTAGTTTAGATACATTCTTAAATAATTATTGCACATATTCGGCCAAGCCAAGGATAGAAAAACAAACAGAACGGAGAACAAAATTAGAGTGGGAGCCATAAAAGACAATATGCTTTGAAAAGACCGATAGCGACGAAGTTATCTAACAGATACCGTATCTTGGGAAAATGTCGAGTTATCTGCAGATAACGGTACAAAAGGGGATGAAAGAGGATTGAAGCAAGGCTCAGTAGCTGTACTTCAGATAAGGCGTAATCCGTAAACCCTGGATTTTCAAAGTACGAAAATCTGTGGGTAGCTAAGCGTGTTATTTAACTTTTTCTTATCGAGGTAGGGAAGAAATGTAGGAAACAATGAATGAATCAGGAACATTTCATATGAAGATAGATCCTACAGAAAATTCATTTTTCTCAAACATGCAATGAAATGTTGTAGTTACGTGCTTAAAAAGTGGCCGGAAAGTACCTCGTTGCCGGCCTAGGCCGGCAAGTGCCTTTTTTAGGGTTCCGTAGCCAAAATGGCAAAAACGGAACCCTTATAGATTCGTCATGTCCGTCTGTCCGTCTGTCCGTCTGTCCGTCTGTCCGTCTGTCACAGCCGATTTACTCGGAAACTATAAATGCTACAGTAACGAAATTTGGTAAGGATATGTGTTGTATGAACCGCTACAGGATTATGATACTAAATTGTAAAAAAAACCATTGGGGTGGGGGCCCTCCATACATGTAACTGAGGGATAGAATTTTTTTTTTAGTTGTACATAAGCGTGTGAAGTATTAATAGAAAGGTCTTTGAAAATGATATGAAGGTTTATACATCAAATTTTTATTTAAGCAAATCGTTTTCGAGATATCAGCTCTCAAAGTCTGAAAAATGTGTCCCCCCCCCTCTATTTTTTAAACTACGCAATATAAAATTATGAAAAAAATATATGTTATGCACATTAATAAACTCTATCAATGATTTTTGGTTTGATTAAATTATCTCCTATAGTTTTTGAGGTAGGTTGATTAACTGTATTTTTTAAATAATAAATTGATAATGGTACGGAACCCTTTGCGCGCGAGTCCGACTCGCACTTGGCCGGTTTTTTAAATTTTTATTTGACATAGGGTTGTGACCTGGCATCTTGGCTTTTAGCCAATAATTATCTGTAAGTAATATTAGTATAAAAAAAAATGGTTGGCAAATTTTTGCAGTTATAATTAGGTATTTAAATTATATAATTTAAAATATATGTACAATAACTACTCAAAATAATAATTAAAAAGCAGTATTATAGGGCGCGATCCGTCGGCCCCGATCACTGCATGCAATTAATTGGACCCAACCGACCGCGTCGTCTAATACCGCTTTTTAAATGTAAAAATTTGTAATTTTCAAACAGCCCAATCTTAAAAAAAATGAGGTGTCGGTGTCGTATTTGACTTTTGTTGTGTTTCAAAGACTTACTTATGTAGTAGACTTGTAATTTCTTAGATAGAAGATCCATTTTTTTGTTTAATTTCATTGCAAGTTTGAGAAAAGTATTATACATACCTCGGCCATGAAGTGACGGGTTGCCGTCCGAATGCTATCCGGCCTCGCTTCGCTCGACCGTCTACATATATTCGGCCGGCAACCAGTCACTTCCCGGCCTCGGTAGTAATGTACTATTAAAACTACAAACTTGCTACTACTACTACTAAGTGGGCTAGGTACCCATATATAAAAATACCAAGTTAATCTGTGTAGGTGCTAAATAGGTACCTACATTTGCTGGATAAAATATGTTAAGGTGCATTCAGACCAAACGAGCATTCGCTATTCTAACCCCCTACTCTACGAAATTCGATCGTTACACAAAACGTTATTCGTTAATTTCGTAGAGTGGGGGATAGAATAGCGAATGCTCGTTTGGTCAGAATGCACCTTTACTAATTTGAGTAACTAAAACTAAGTAAGGTGGTGGCGAATTAAAATTGTCTTTGGGTAGCTTTTCAATTTGCTGGTTTTTCTAACTGACAAGTTGGTTTGCCAGGCTATACTTATCTACCTACTGTAAGTAATCTGTGGTGAACACATATAAATCATAGTCGGAAAAGTATGTCCGGCTATACATTTTTATACATTAGTAAGTATATCTATACTGTTTTTTATACCTGAAACTAAATGAACATCCAAGCAAAAAATAAGTTAAATTAACTAACAAATTAACCGAACTCAAAAACAATGCGGCAACACTGATTGATGAACTTAACATCCTTCCACAGACAATGGTTAAAAAACACGGTGACGCAACGCAACTGGCAACAAAATAACAATACGCACGGAGCGGCAACGTCGCGCGTATCGATCCAGACGATGATAACTGATAGTGGTGATAACGTTAGTAGTGCGTACCCTAGCTACGCATTTTGCGTTTGTGATAGTATAGTAGGTATATACCTATACTATGATGTTTATTTTGTGAATGACTTTAAAATATTATTATAGTTGTAATTTGTAGAACAGAATGTCTCCAGGAGATAGACATCAAAGCGTTTCTCTTGTAATTGTGAAGCTATTTAAAGTAAGGCTAAGTTAGCTCGAATTCGGCGAAGCAGTAATCGCCACCATGACTACTATCTGCATAATTTCTATGCATCTCGTACAGTCAAGGGCATAAATATGTATACATTATTTTATCTTATTCCGTAACCTATTTTTATCCTTGACTGTACTACCATTACGAGCGGGAAGGAAATTTCAGTAGAACCTCGTGGTAGTAAAACGCGATAAGTTCTTGTTGACGCGTTTTTGACTTAGTATTTTGCACTTTTGTTTTGTAGTCAGAAAAATATATATTTTTTTAATTAAATGATCGAGTCCCGTGTCAACGTATTCTTAAAGTAATTCGTTATCCTGTGATCTTGCTGGCAGTGCTAAGCTAATCTCAATTAAAATACCTACACAATTTATATAAAGATTCTAAATACGCTAAATAGTAATAATTTGGCTTGAGGAAGCCGTTAAAGTTGGAGTCAAAGTTGTAGCCAAAAACTGCAACTTTGCCCTGTTGATTATCTGTGGTTGGAGTATTTAATATTACCTGTGAATTCATGAAATTATATATTAAAGTTGATAGCCACATAAATAAACCATCATACTATATGTATGACTATCGCTGTTTGTTTCCCATCAGTAAATAAAATAAAATAAAAAATCTTTTACCATATCGAGAAGTAAAAAATAGGTAATTTAGTAAAAATGTAGGCTAGTTTAAATTGTAGCTTGTTTTAAGTTACAGCATTATACGGAACCAGTTTTATTGAAATCTTCTAGTTTATGTAGGTTTAATAAATGTATATTAGGTCATAACACTATATAATTATGTATTTATTATTTCGAGATTCACGAGATCAAATTTAAATAATCGAGTTCTGAAAAGATAAATAATAATATGTATTGTAGGTAACTTTTATGCATTGCGAAGGGAAGGGATTGAATTTTTTTGTTAACGCTAACGAAGATTTCGCCTAACCAAGGTTCAATTGAATAGACAACAAACTGTCGCCATCAAAGATGGACGCAAAGATGGATAAATGCCTCTACCAAATTACCTGGTAATAAAGCGTCGAATTACAATGAAAATAATGCAAAATGACAAAAGTTTTTATAATAAATATTCTACGTCAACAAAAATCTACTAAGTATACGTACCTACTATTCTAAAGCTTATCATAATACAGATAATTTCCATTCATTCAATTACTTTTTAACCATTCCCACAGTTTTATCTGTACTTTCCCCGACTTCAACCAATTATAAAGTGCCACAGAGTAAAAACCTGTACTTGAGTGCGACCACCTAATTAACCATAACCACAGAATCAAAATTAAGGAACTGGTTTAAATTAATTGAAGTGTGTACCGTTAAACTAAATTTTGAACTACGCAACTCTAGTGAGGAATTCTAATTTGATTCGTGCTGAATTTGACGTAAGTACCTAATTTTGCGGATTAATAATAAATAATGTTATGTACCTAGTTATGTATCTATCATAATTGATTTGGCTGATAGTAATCAAACATTCATCAAGCTTTCGGCTTTAATTACTGCAAAATCATGTTATCAAAACTATTAAAATTACTATAATTTAAAGGTGTATTTAGACCAAACGAGCATTCACTCATTCTATTCCCCACTCTACGAAATTCGTTCGTTACACAAAACGTGATTCATCGAAATTCGTTGATTTCGTCCACTAAAATGACGAATAATTTATGTATAAGTATATTTTTTCAGTGATATAGGTATTGATTTTTGATTGACCCCATTTTAATTTGATGGTAGGTATAAGTATCCCATCGCCCATCATCCTGTTAGGTACCGGTCTATGCTTAGTTGCCTGCCAAACATTGCCTTCGATGTCTTCAAAAGTACCAATTAAGTTTCAATACTACAACTTACATATTCATCCTTTTAATTTATAAAACCTTTCACTTTATCGGAGACCTATTTACCTACTATTTTTAGAAAGCCTTAAGAATTACCCCTTGAGCAAGGTTAAAAACGAGCCGTGCGTAATATTATTTAAGCTAATAAATTCGCATCTCCATTTGTCGCTCGGCAGAGATGAAAATACGTAAATTCATTCCCATCTATCACTTCCACGATACCCGCTCGAGAACTTGCCGATTCGCATTGCCAAACAAGTTCGAAATTCGAATATTTACTCAAAGCGTGCACGGAGCGGCAACGCGGCACGTTCCACGCGGTCTGGCAACGTTGCCTGTACTCCGTATGAACAAGATCAGCTGCTTTTGTATACTCGAGTGTTAGTGAAATATTTGGTACTGGTTACAAGAATATTTTGGTGTGTTGGAAATGGGGACATTTTAACGACACGTACATGGCGATATTTGTATTTAGAACAGCTCACGCTTACGACTTTGTTATGTCATGTGAAATTGGATCTAAATGCCTCTGGCGATAGCGGTCGGTCCCTATATTGTGTTTAGTCTCGACTCGAGCTTGGCTGGAAATCCATTTTCTTTTAATGTGCCATAATAATAATAATAAAACACGAAGCTATTTGACAGTAAAAGCTCAGACGGGAAAACACTCAATTTTTTACGATAATGATAACGATGTTTTCCACCTAATCTACCAGGTATATTTTTATACCCTCAAAAAGAACATTAGTCAAAACAGATAACAGCGGCCCTACCGCGAAAAATTAAATTCGTAAATATCGAGGATTTGTCTCTCTCACTCTAATGACGCCTTCGTTGGAGTGACAGAGAAAAATCCTCGAAATTTACGAACTTCGATTTTCGCGGTAGTAGGCCTGTTATGAGTGATATGCCCAAAACAAATCTTTTACATATAAATTATATCTTTAAGTAAAGTAAGACAGGTAAGGATAAGGAAGTAAGATGTTGAGTTTATGAGTTAAATATTGAGATAATTTTATTCTACTTGCTAGAGATTATGTATGTAGGTAAAAAATATAATACTTAATTCATAACCTGATTGTCCTTTTATTATGCTACTGCTACACTGTGCGGGACTGCACTCCCCTACTTGTATCATACAGTACAGTCAAGTGCAAAAATAAGTATCGAAAGAATCCGTTCATAAATATGTTACGACGTTCTTATTACACAGAATTAGAGTGCATTGGGACATATTTTTGAACGTTTTTGTATACCCCTTATTTTGTCTTCGACTGTACAGTGGTAGCTATAAAATTATATTGTTCTGAATTTTTTGTATTTTAATTTGTACACGTACTAACCATATTTTGTAAGTTATTTGTAGTATTAATCATATTTGTGTCACTTGGTTACACGAAATAAATAATTTGAATTTTTGAATAAAACTGTTTACCAAAATCGGGACACGTTCCATGCAGGGTGATACTGATAGGTAAGAGCAATTTCAAACCTACACTATAATTTCACACTTTAAATAAATACCGTAAGTAGGTGGTTTGTTAAATGTGGAGCTGACGCATATACCGTTACCGTACACAACATTACCTCGTATGCCCAACTTTGCCTGGCTTGTAAAATAGGGATTATAGTTTTTCAAATACTCGATAGCCTTCCAGGTAAAGTTCAGGATGGTAAGTTATGTTGTAGAGGATCACTGTATGTATAATTTAATGTTTTAATTTAACCAAGCGCGAGTAGGGCCGCTAGACAGGTCATATAAAATTATTAATAAGGTTATTATTTTAATAGGTTCCGGTAACAAGTTTATTATAACTTTGCGGTCGTAGCAAACTGGGTGGTAACAGGTAAAAGCTAGTTAATAGACAGTCTAGACAGGTCACCGCTATTCCTGGGCACAGGCTATTGATTTGGGTTTTAAATAAAACTGCTTCATTGAGCTCTGAACGAACGGGGACTAAACAAACAATTTTCTATGAATTTGTCATATTCGTATCGTATCGTTCAAAAAATAGTTGTAAAAATAAATCGAAAAAAAAAGTAATGATGGTTGCTTCATCAAGAATATTGCTATTTAAAATTATTTAGAATATTACTTTTTATGTCCAAAATTAACTATCGCAAATTTAATGCAGAACTTAGAAAATTAGCAGAATTTAGAACAAAAAATTTTTTGAAATGCCTTAATACACCTACTATAGTTGCCGAATTCTAAAGGTGGATTTCGTTTAGACCAAACGAGCTTCGCTCATTCTATCCCCCACTCTACGAAATTCGTTCGTAACACAAAATGTGATTCGTCGAAATTCGTTGATTTCGTAGTGGGGGATAGAATGAGCGAATGCTCGTTTGGTCTAAATCCACTTTTAGAATGCCCATTGACAGTTAAGGGCTTTAGCACACCTCCGCTGCGAAAACGAGAACGCGAAACCGCAACACAAGTTTCGCGGCGAAACGTTACTACACATGCCGCGGAATCGTACTCTAGTTTCGCGGCGAAAAGTTCCTACGCGATCGTTGGTGTTTATTCTAGCAATAGAAACCAAATGTCGTCGCTTTCAGAAAAGAAGAAATGACATTAACATTAAAAGACGTAGAATCTGGGTGCACGAGATTATAATAAGAAGATGAAACAGTTAGGCGAAAACCAATTATGTAAAGAATTTGAGTCGCATGAAGATCGTCTTTATACATATTTCAGAATGAGCCCACAAAGTTTTGAAGAACTACACAACCCGTTGAAGCCGGACATTACAAAGCAAAATACGAAATTTAGGGAGTAGTTTTTATAGTCCTTATAACTAAGTTAGTATATTATATAGTTGCCGATTTCGAAGAATTAACTTTTGACAGTTAAATATTGATCAAAAGTTCATTCTTGACCTCTTGTATTAGTTTTTTGGTGAATTCAATATCTATTTCTACAATTTTTCACTGTTCCGCCATGAAAAATCTGTCGACAGCTACAACTCGCTTGCGAAACAAACGCGAAACTTCAAAAAGTGGCGGAAAAGTCGCGGAGGTATGCGCGACATCGGAGCAGATCGCCAATGTTCCGCGAGAGAGAGATATATGCATCGTCAGTTCAACGCGCTAGAACAGGCAGTTTCGCTATTATTCCGCTCGTCTCACAACGTCATAACGGGCAAACTGTGGCGAAATGTCAGCGGTTTCGCTACTTCAGTTCCGCGGCGGAGGTGTGCTACCGCTGTAAGAAATGAACCTTATATAACACATGACGTTAAGACTATCGGAAAAATGGCGGAATCAAAAGACTCGAAAGTTAATTCCTAGGAATCGGCAACTATAAATTTAAATATGTATGTGGCCTACAACCGGGCGAAAATTTAAACGGTGCATTAATAAGCTGATCAACAATCATTTCCACATATAAAAAAAAAAAAAAAAATTTTGTTTATGTTTTATTTATTATTATGGGATTTATGGGTTCATTTACTTGAATTAAAAGTTATCAACAACTTATCATTTTTGAATCATTGAAAAATGTACAATTTTTTTTAAACCGTACTAAATTAGTGTAAAAATAAAAACAAAATTATTGTTATGACTTCGTACCTGGTATACTAGTTATCAAGATGTCTTGCGACTGACAAGCTACGACATCGTGATGCCAGGATCCAGTACTAAAGGTCCATAGCTTTGAATGACAATATGTCCGAACTTAACCAGGACCGGGAAACACCGGGACCTTTACAGGATTATTGCCGATAGTCTAAGGAGTCGCTCATTTCATTTTTCTCCCGTGTTAAAAAAGGCCTCACACTGTATACCTACCTTATTCATTTTATGTTCAAAACGATTTGCTTGTCAGCAGGTCGTCAATCAAGCGCAATAATAAAACATAATTGAAAAATAACTTCAATGATTGTGTAAATTTAGCTTTAGTGCATGTCTGGTAAATCAAAAGAAGAACCTAAGTCAAAAAAAGTTCTATGTACCGCCAAATCTACGAGAAAAAAATACCGTATTATTTTTTCATGGCAACATTGGCAATACGACATTCGACAAATGACTCTATCTCTACTCTCTGGTCAAAATTGTGTTTTGTTTTTACTTTAAGTAGGTAGGTACCTATTAGCCCAGGCACATACACATGTGTCATTTCCGAATAGGAAGTAATTACACAAATTAACCTTAAAAATACATTGTATAAAATGAATACACAAACCAGACAATTCAAGAGCGTTTAATGAGTTACAAATGTTACAATAACATTGAATTCGACGCGATTTCTTTTCGCCTTGGCAGTGTCATGGCCGACCGATGTTGTAACGAAACGCAATCAACGATCGCTTGTTCGAGTTCTGCGCTCCAATGTGCAACGTACCTACGTTTTGTGGGCTAGATGGGCTAGATTATGTACTTTGTTCAGAGTGTGGAAGCGAGGTAGGTACCGCGAACACCGAAATTCGTAATTTCGGGGATGTCTTTGTACCGAAATTTGCGAATTTCGGTGTTCGGGGTAGGGCCAAAGCACATACTCTACACTAGATATTTGTTAAGAGTAACTCATCGATGATTGATTTTATATGCATGATATGTAGTATAATGAAGGGTCCTCGAAAAAAACATGTCCAGTGCTTAAAAAAATCTTAGCAAATTCACACCTTGTTCTGTTAAAAGTAAGGTGGTTTTTCCTTCTGTAATTTGATTTGACTACAATTTGAATTATAGACATGTTTTTTCCGTGGACCCTTCATATGTAGTCGTGGCATGGGCAGACGTAGGTTGCCTCACCAAGAGAGCTATGCTATCTAGATGCGTTTTATATCCACCAATCACGTAGAACACGCGTGGCATTCATGTGCCACTTTCCGAGAATGTGATTAGTGGATATCAAACGCATAGCATAGCTATGGTGGAAAGGCACACTAGAGATGGCAGGCGACAGTATCTCCCGGTTAAGGCTGAGCCACATCTGATGTGTGTGTAGGAGGTGTATCGTCGGAAATATCATTGTGTTATAGTAGATTCAATAGAAAAAATGTAGGCGCGAAAATATGTAATCCAAAAGAAAATCTAAAACCGCCAATTTCCATTGACAGAGCTTGTTGGACAGAGAATATAAAAAAAACTAATGCTCATTCAGCCATTGCACCATGTGGCGCGATACGCAAATCGGCAAATTACGCAATAGATACGAAACGTGAAACTTCAACGCTTTTGACAATCATGACAATGTGACACTTCAAAATGGCGGCTAACCGGTTGTGTCTGTGCCTACGTTTTGGTTTTGCGAGTATTGTTTACTCGTGCAAGTTACGTGTTATATTTAGATTACGTTTTTATATTCGTTAATTTTGTTTTTAATGTCACTTCCTGTATTTCCACCAAATGAGCCAATGAGAAATGAAATGCTATGATTTTTTTAAATGCCTAAGTATTTAAGTTTTAAATCGTGAAACATGGATATGAAATGGGAATGAAAATGTTAAGAATTAGCTTTTCTTGGATGCATATAGAATATAGTCAACAGTCTAGAATTTTAGTCTAGATAAATCTAAGTACTAAGAGAAGAAATCTAAGCTTTAAAATAAGCATGCAAATGTACGAAGTTAATTAGTTTGGCCGTACTATGAATAAATTACCCAGAACAAAATTGCATAAGTAGTGGTACTGTATGTTTACAACGTCACAGGCGTTCCATATTAGAATTTTCTCACCTCTTATACTGTCACAATTTGACTAGACTAACAGTAAAGCTAATTGCAAAGACATAAGATCCATTCAGTTCAGTTCAGTTCAGACCAAAGACTGACTTTTAGTATCACAACTATTCATGCAATTTCAATCCAAGCTCTCGATAAAATAAATAATTTCATCAGTAAAGGCTAAGCCACACAGGTTGCGTGTGCAAACGTGCGCGTGCGTGTTGTAGCGTGGGAAAATCATAGTAGATGGCACACCGTTTGCACGTCACGCGCACGTGCAACTTACGCAAGCGGTGTGCCATCTAATATGACATTTACATACTCTACAACGCGCACGCATCCAGTGTGACGTGGCCTTAATATAACATTCCATTGGTTTAACAAAATGCTAATTAGGAAGACAACACGTATCCTATGTCTTCCTTTAGACTAATTAATTACATCGTAAATATTGGGCCATATAAGTAATGTTATTTATACGAAACGTCCTCGAATGACCCGAAAAGCTGACGCGTAGAGATAAGAGTTCATTGACCCTAATTAGCTTCCCATTATCAGATTTAGAGTTTCGTCCCTGTTAGCTTGTCTCAAGGCTGAAGATGGGTCATTGACATGAACAGGATGTAGGTTCAATTTAGCACTAATTATTAGGTTTTATTTTGTACACTAAAATAACTAGTCATTGTTTGCAAAAGTGTTGACTTTTATTTAAAGCCATATACCGGATGCGTGTGCCATCTAAAGATGCATTTAGACCAAAGGAGCATTCGCTCATTCTATCCCCCACTCTACGAAATCAACGAATCACGTTTTGTGTAATGTAACGAACGAATTTCGTAGAGTGGGCAGAGAGCAAATGCTTGTTTGGTCTAAATGCACCTTAATATAATATTTACATACGCTGCAACGCGCACGCCACGCACACGCACACGTGCACGTGCTGAAAACGCATGGTGAAGCCCGGCCTTTACTTAGTATGTTCTATTTACGCGAGTTTCGGAAGTTTTTGCCAATCTTGCTATGCAACGAATACTCCGCTTACAGGGACCGGAACCTTTATTTTCTCCATACAAAAGAACGGTTCTTTTTTCGTTCTTCGGTATACATATAAATTGTAAGTATTTAAAAATATGATATTGTAAATTATATATAATATTGAGCAGTACATAAAAGAGTACATTTTAAAATACCTATTGGGCTATTTCAAGGTATTTGTAAAATACCGGTTCCGGTCCCTAATCCCTATCCGTTTAGAAACTTTAAGAATACAAATGCTGTGGTATACTTTATGTGTACCTATAGCTGCAAAATAATATTAACATAAGCACCAAATTTATTTATTTCAAAGCAGTCCATCACGCTCGCTCCAATCTTCCATACAACAGTGCGAGCGCGACTGACTTAAAGTGACGTGAAGACTGCTTTACGTATCATGGAAAACATAACGTAACCGTCGTAAAGAGTTGTGCTATGGATTAAAACCCTAGGGAGGATTTCGGACATTTAATACTTCAACTTGCAAATACATTGTGATTAAAATCAAACCTCATAACAGAATTGTGGTAAAATTGGTAAAAGTGACCATATTTTCCTGCAATTGGCCTTTTCTATAAAATTCGAATTTAAAATGTGGCCACCACGCCACGACAAAATAAATATAAAATTGTCATGTCATTCGCAGCGTGTCATTGTAATGAAGATAATTGCAGTTTATTACGAATGCATGAAGGTTGCGCCCAACAGCTCGACGTATTAATTTGTCGGTGCAGATTATCTCAACAATGGTAAGTTACCATGAGTTGGCCTCGACAGTAATTGGTAACGTCTCAGCGGCCCTACAACTTCGAAATCCGAAAATTTCGAGGATTTGTCTCTCTCTAATGACGCTTTCGTCGGAAAAACCGTCGAAATTTACGAATATCGATTATCGCGGTAATAGGCCAGGTAACGTAAAAACTTATAAGTCACCTGTTGTATGTAGTAGTGATCTATTGAAATAGACAATACATGTTTAAAATGCGAACACAAACAAAACAAATGCCTATGGATAAATTACCAGTACATATGTTATGTATGACAACAAACAGAGCTTTTCTAAACTTTTTCATCTACAGTGTGTGGTCTTTAACACGGGAGAAAAATGAAATGAGTGACTCCTTAGACTATCAGCAATAATCCTGTAAAGGTCCCGGTGTTTCAAAGTGGTTAAATTCGGAGATATTGTCATTCAAAGCTATGGACCTTTAGTACTGGATCTTGGCATCACGATGTCGTAGCTTGTCAGTCGCAAGACATCTTGATAGTATACCAGGTAGGAAGTCATAACAATAATTTTGTTTGCATTTTTACACTAATTTGATACGGTTTAAAAAAAAATTACATTTTTCAATGATTCAAAAATGATAAGTTATTGATAACTTTTAATTCAAGTAAATGAACCCATAATAATGAAAAATACATGAACAAAAAATTACAAAAAAATTTTTTTTTTTTTAATTACAATATGTGGAAATGATTGTTGATCAGCTTATTAATGCACCGTTTAAATTTTCACCCCGGTTGTAGGCCACACACTGTATATGTAACGGTATACCACCGAATGCGGTACGGTTGTACCTATGTCTTTTTATTTAATTTATAATGTATGTTCATGTACTTACATAAAACGTAAATCATAATAAAAAATAGCATAATTCCAAACACAATTTCAACGACATATTACTTATTTTCTCCCAAAAGATAAGTTTGTTGCCATGTTAATTAATTCCAGGCGACGTGCTCGAGGCAAAAACATTCTTCTAAATATAATATTTTAGCAAATGTAATCCAAAACATGTCTGCCTCCAGCAGTGAACAGTGTTGCCAGATGTACGTTTTTCGCGTTTTATTGTTGTATTTTGACAGTGAAACCAACTTTCCACTCTTTCCTTTACCATAAGACCAAATATGAAAAATCTCAAGAAAAAAACACGATACTACCATGGTTGTTCCATAGAAATTCCGAAATGGGAGCATCGATTTTTTTCTTGAGTTTTCACATTTGATCCCATAGTAAAAGTAAATCAAAATCATTGATAGATTCATATTACATTATCTTGTATAGCCATTTTTGTAATATCTTATTTAGTCAGGTTCAGGTTGGGTAAGTGAAAAGTACGTTTGTCTTACCCGGGCCAAATTATGTATAAGGTGTTTTAGTTTCCCTGCGGCTTCATTTACCCAACTAGGTCCTAGTTAGTTAGTTTAACTTTAGAAAAAAGTAAGCTGTATTAATTCATGTCTTTTTGTTAACAATAGTATTGAAAATATATGTCGGAAACAATATTTAACAATAATAAATCGTATTGAGGGTTTTACACGCTAAATTTTTAACGTAAAAAATCCTTTTTCCTAATGCATTTTTTTAGCAAACGCGGCGCGGTTTTGAAATACTCCAGTTAGAAACCTTCTTAAAGGGATCGATTTCATTGGATTTGTGTTAATAAAACTAAAGTTGGAAGAGAGTTTGTAGTATGTTCTACATTTTTTTAAGTACAATCAAGTGCAAAAATAAGTATCGAAAGAATCCGCTCATAAATATTTTACGACGTTTTTATTACACAGAATTAGAGTGGACATATTTATAAAGATTTTTGTGTACATTTTGTCTTTTACTTTGTCTTTGACTACATCCAAATGTGTCGTATCTCGCTTTTTGCGTTTTACAGTCTGGCAACACTGGCCTCCAGCTCTGGCTCCGGCTACGGAATCATGTCACCCGTTATGGAAGAATTCGCTTGTTAAAATAATAAGGCTTGTTAATATTGGATGTACAGAAAAGAGAAGAAATACGGTTCAGGCGGAATTCTGTAAACTCTACGGCACTGTTCAAAACTAATATTTTTGGTGACACAATGTTTGATCAAGTATTTTGAGTTGTGTTTTTAAGTATCTTCTAGTTCTACATCTTTAGAGTAAATTATATGACGTATATTTCAGACATTTCAGTAAGCCCAACAAGAACTTCAAGAATCGGTTTTTTTTATGTTGGCACAACAAAGTGATCGTAAAAAGGTGCATTCAGTTTAGTTAGACCAAACGAGCATTCGCTATTCTATCCCTCGCTCTACGAAATCATCGAATCACGTTTTGTGTAACGATCGTATTCGTAGAGTGCGGGGATAGAATAGCGAATGCTCGTTTGGTCTGAATGCACCTCGAGTGAAAAGTAGAGCCCAAATCGCGGCGGCAACGAACAGGAGACCAGCAATAATCTGTCAGTTGCCACCGCCTTGCTGGCCCGCTAGATGCTTCTTCACGCTTCGGGCATATAGACATGTGTAGTTTAGCAGGAAATTTGTAGTGATAGATTCTCGAAATTTACAATATGCGATTTTTCGTACATTTCGGGGATTTGTCTCTGTCACTCCAACGAAGGTGGCATTAGAGTGACAGAGAAAAATCCCCGAAATTTGCGAACTTCGATGTTCGCGGTAGCAGGCCAGTTTCTAAAACCGAATGTCTTCACTTCAGGGTTCTCAGGATCTGGGTAGGATGGGGATCTTCGTGGGTAGGGTAGGACTCTGAAATGGTATGGGAAAATGAGCAAGTGATATAAAAATATAGACAATTGGTATAATTTGTCTCTTCTAAAGGTTTAATGTTAAACCAAAACCTAAACGTTTAAACCAAAAAGCATTCGCTGTTCTAGCGCCCGTTCTACAAAATCAACCAATCACATTTTGTGTACCGATCGAATTTCGTAGAGTGGGAGGTTAGAACAGCGAATGCTCTTTTAGTTTGAACGCACCTTAACGGTTCTAGCATAGAAGTCCCAAACGTTCGTTTAAGTAAAATTACGAACCACGGAAAACGAGTCATCTTAAAGGTGGATCTAGACCAAACGAGCATTCGCTCATTCTATTCCCCATGCACTCTACAAAATCAACGAATTTCGTAGAGTGGGGGATAGTTTGATCAAAATCCACCTTTACAGGTCTTTGTACAGAGCAAACCCGCATATGTTTATCACGTTTGAAGGCAAATTGTCTGCGTATGTCTTTACCTATAGTGCGTCTCGCCTGTATATACTGTGTTTTATTTGTGCATACAATATGTCTAATCTGTATACATACAGAATGGATATTCTTTTTGGGTCAATGAGGGCAACTACCAGATCCAGAGTAGCTACGCGAAACTGGTCTTAGAAGACCTTCCCTCGATTTTAAATGAATGAAGATTGACATTTACAGATTTTGGAAAAAACAAACAGGTTGCGAGAAAATGGTCATTTGTGACAAACTTTTTTTTGATGCCAATCGGTCCTGCGGCCCTACCGCGAAAAACGAACTTCGTTAATTTCGAGGATTTGTCTCTCTCACTCTAATGACGCCTTCGTTTGAGTGACAGAGAAAAATCCTCGAAATTTACGAATTTCAATTTTCGCGGTAGTAGGCCTGTTTCTGTTCAGGATCAAAAGCTTGTATGGCACTAAAAAAATCGGCTAAAAAGGCCGCAAATCGAGAATTATAATTCCCATACAAATTGTATGAACAAAATACTTTATTTAACCAATGCGAATGGATTCAATTCCTATCCAGTACCAATAGTTTCCTAGAGGTCAACATACGGCAATGTAAAAAAAAGCCAAAAATAGCTGTGTAGTAGAGCAGGGGAGAATTTTTTTTATGCATCATCAAGCGTTTGTCGTAGGCCACCTGATTACGTAGGAAACATGTGCCTTAACCTAGCCCTTGACGGCCCCCGACCCCGCGGCAGACCAAAGAAGCGATGGCTAGATGTCGTGAAGGCTGACATGAGTGTGAATGGGCTTACAGTAGAAGATGCCCAGGATCGCGTAACGTGGAGGAAATGTAGTAGGAAAGCGGACCCTGGCAAAGGCCGGGATAACGCTAGGTAGAAGAAGAAGAAGCGGCTGCCCGCTTGTGACACCCGTCTCACCTGTGCATCGGCTGTGTCCTCTGTGTATACTGCGCCATAACCTGGTCGCGGGCATGGCTAGAAGCGCATGCCTCGGCAGGCTGGCGCTAGCTGCTCGCTTGTGACACCCCGCACATAACGCACTATCACTGCACACACACTGCACCTGTGGGCAAAACAAATTGTTACATGTATGGAGACATTGGAGACATGTTGTTTATTTGGGGCATTCCACAGAATGTCTCTTAATCTTAATCCACTGCTGCTATGCTATTCTCTTAAGGTACAAGTTGGCAGCCGACCGCACGCAGCACCAGCAGACGACATGTCGTCGCTTCATGTCGTCGCGACACGTCGTTGCGTCCTGTCGCTGCAGTCATGATTTCGATCCCGACTGCAGACGACAACTGCAGATGGCATCCAGTTGATTCCGAGTGGTCCATGAAACAAAATGTCTGACGTGTTCGAGAATAGTGATCGCAATTTTGTACGTCTTTTATTAGGAGAGGAAGGAAGATGATGATGACTTGCTTTTATTATACAGAAAAAGACGACAAGCCACATGTCCTATGATTAAATGCAGAGCAAGTGTGGGAACTTATTCAATACTGATCAAAAACCATTTGAAAAGCGATACGAATTTTAATTTTAATTTTTAGCATTAAGTTCGCCTTTTGGACAATAATCTTGTTTTTCTTGTGCAATAAAGGTTAAATAAATAAATAAATGTAAAACAGTTCGATTTTATATTAAGTTTAATCAGAGAAGAAATCGAGCCAATGAAAATAAATGCCATAAATATCGCGGCGTCAGCGACAGTACTGATCTGCGGTCGGGCGACACTGCCGTCTGCCGCTCGGCGACGCGTCGCTAGCTTCATGTCGCTAACTACGGAGGGAATTTCATAGAAATACATAGAAACCAGTAGTGTCGTTGCGACACGTCGTCTGCAGTTGTCGCCTGCGGTCGGCTGCGAACTTGTACCTTTATTCACACATTCGACGCTGCGTTCGTCAACGAGCTCGACGTCGTGACAGCCTTGTCTAAAATCCTAGCTGTTTTATTTGACATTAAGAATCGAGACTGTAAGCGAGGTTGTGGGCGAGTTCGTCCCTGTTTTTAGTTAGAGAATACGAAGTTCGTACGTTAAACGTCAAACTCTCGACGCAGTGTAATTCCAGCTCACGCCGCATTCGTCGCCGAGCACTAGTGTCGTTTAAAGTACATTAGTGAATACCATTTTCAGGCTCGACGCTGCCGCAGCGCTGACACAGCGCTGACACAGCGCTGACAGCAAGGCGGTTTCCTTAGTGAATAACACTGCTGGACGTCAGCCTCTCCTATTAACTACATGCGGATAGACGCATTAAGAGGTAAATGCCTAATAATTGAAACGCTGGGCAAGCGGATTGGCGCTGATGATGACGCTGCTGCCCATCATCAATCTTCTACCAAAGAATGGTCAGTGACACTTCAATCCCTTAGTCTACTCTTATGACAGTTATGAAACCCATTGGAAGAGTTGGGGTGGTGACAAATGTCTTATTGCCGTCACCACAAGGCATTAATTCTTTTTTATTTGATGCAAAAGTATGGCGACTAGAGATTACAAATATTCAAAAATTTTACGTATTCGATATATTCGAATAATTATGCTGTTTTTTTTTTGAGATTCAATTCAGGTATTTATTATTTATAATTGGTTACTCCTACAATGTTGTTTTTCTATAGGTTCAAAAATCGTATACCTTTTCGAGGTAATTCAAATAGTCATAAAAGAAATGTCTGTTCAGATATATGTGCACACATCGGCCGCCCCGATATATCCGGCAAAACGGCAGTTGCATTAAATATTCTCCGCATTCTTATATAACGGTCCAGCTCAACCACAGCGGAAAAACCCAGAATTAAGCACCGCTAGCCAGTTTCCGCCAACGGCGTAGATCGTGCTGATTACTGATGCATCAGTAATGTCAATATGTTAATGAGGAAATTAAGGAAATATTCCAAAATACAGTGATTTTTATTTCTTTCATCAACATCCTATCTCAGTCCACTGCTGGATGGATCTCTCCTAACCTAACTACGCATATGGCCGCATCGCATTAATGTGGATTTAAACCAAGCGAGCGGATGCTCATTCTATACCCACTCTACGAAATTCGTTAATTGATTTCGTAGAGTCGGCGATAGAATGAACAATGAACATTGGCTCGCTTGGTCTAAATCACCTGTATAGGAGGTAAATACCAAAATCACCACGCTATACGATAGGCGACGGGTCGGGTTCGGGTTTAAAGGTAACGAACGATCGAATTTCGTAGAGTAGGGGGTTAGAATAGCGAATGCTCGTTTGGTCTGAATGCACCTTTACACAAATTTCGCAAATTTCGAGGATATTTGACTCTAATGACGCCTTCGTTGGAGTAACAGAGACAAATAATAATAATAAATCCCCAAAAATTATGAACTTCGGTGTTCGCGGCAGCAGAGAGGACTGAGGAGCGGAGATGTGCAAAATTGGCCAATGAGACCGCTTCACAGTATTTCGAATTTTGAATTTGAAGTATATGTAATTGGTAAATTTTGTACATCTCCACGTCAGTGGAGCCGCACCCTTATGATGATGGGATCTTTGCAAAATCCGTTGAAGGCGGTTTTGTTCTTTTTTATTTGGTGTGCTTTTTTAAGCCAAATGAGGTGATCAATAATCTTACAAACGTACAAGTCTATTAATAAGAGGGTAGGTTGAGGTAAGTTGGAACAGGAGAGTAGAAGCACAATTCGGAATTGCCCCTTCCCTTAATAGTATGAGGGTTAATTTTTGAGTGTAATTTTTAAGAATTGTTATGTGTGTTCATCATGAGCTGCCGCCGTGATACTTACTGTCCTTCCCGCTCAAACTCGCATATTGGTTTGAGCGAGAAATGTAAAAAGTAAGTCTGCATTAAAGCCAAGCCTTGTTCATGGTAAGGTAAACAGTAAACACACAGCACATTAATTGCATAAATAAAGAGGGCCACTTGACACTTGACGACTACTCAGAGCAGCATTTGAGCTAATAACATTTGATGAGTAACTCAATCTATCAATAATTCATTATTTGTTACGCAACTTTAGCATTATAATAAGGAACAGTAAATTTCCATTGAAAATTAATTCACGATCAGATTAATATTCTAGTTCCTCTGTAATCTACTAGTAATTGCATGAATAGGGTTGCCAACTGTCCGTCCGGTTATATGTCCGGTTTTTTTACTGTCCTCTCCAGCCGGTCCGAATTTTGAGATTCAACTCGTGATTTTCATGGACACGGCGACGATCACTATCGAAAAAAAACCTGCAGTCATATAACAATACATTTTTGACAAATACTTAATGTAAATTAAGTCAGTGTGGATAATATTTTATTTTTAAGGAAAGTCTATCATTCATTTGCTGATAGACGGTCTTCTCCGCATTGACCTTATGATACAAATATAAGTTACAATTAGCAAGAATTTGATTACTTATAGACAAATCTCGGAACAGGTTAAACATGTATAAGAGTTTACAAAAAGCACCGCCATCTTGATTTTTAGTGCCAGACAAGACAACCCTAATGAAGTAACTGAGAGACCTTCGTCTTAATAGCGATTTGAAGACCTTGGGCCGGACCGGAGAAGGGCAGTAATGTTTCTATGGCTGCGTCATGTTATAATTATAACTTTATTTAGCTATTCGTACATTGTGCATCAAAGGAGGTAAGTACGGAATTACTAACGAGAGTATTAGATTAGAACTAGGCTTTTAAGACTCGAGTTAGTATTCCGCTTACCGACCGTGATGCATACAGTGTTTTTCATCACACTTGCCGACAAAAAAATAAGTTTTAAGACAAAATATTATTAAATGACGTACTGACATAGGGAATTTCACTTTTCTATTACTCCCGCTCCAGCTAGACAGCAAGTGTGATGAAAAAATCTTTTTTTTAATTTAATGTTTTACCATGGATACAAGTCCTTCAGTCGGACAAATATTTTCGTATTCTCAGTGTTGCCAGCTGCTAAAATATTACTAGAGTCTGGCTAACGAAAGCTGAGAATGAGTTTTTTACGGAACTTTTCATATGGCATCACAAGCTGAATTGTCAAACGTCATGTTCTGTCTTTCGTTCGACTTGACACCCATTGCTCGCTTTCCACAATTGCAACGTTTTAAGGTGTTTATGATGAAAAATACTATGAAAAGTAATGTTCGTAAGCTGCTGCGTACTATAATAAGTAAATATAAAGAAAAACAAGAGGAGAAAATCATCGCTTAAAAGGAAAAACATGAGTGTTTACATACGATATCGGTGTTCCTAGGTTAGTACGTAGTACCATTTTGATACTTACCTTTATTCAATAAATTTTCTTGTACTCATTTAAGTTTGTATTTATGTTAGGTTGATTTAAAATGGTCATTTGTTTTTTTTACCAGAAGATCTGGGAGAGGTTGAAGGAGTTAAGGCTGTCAAAAATACGGTAGAAAAGTTATGCGAGTTGGAGAAGAATGAAAACAGTTCGCGAGTATAACTGCCTCAGATTGGAAATCAATGACTGACCATGTCATTCATGTGGAAGATAAGTACAGCGAAAGAGACAATGTCATAAAAACTGCATTAGATGAGTTTATTATGTGATTTATGTGTTATGGCACAAATAGTATGAATCATTAATATGAATCATTGTATGAGTTTTTTAAGTGTGACTTTAATTGTTCTGAATAAAAAATATAAATACCTATTTCGTTTCCTATTTATTAAAAATACACACACCGGCAGAATTATATTTTAGTACAGATGGTGCATTTTTTAGGCTCTAGTGTGAGAAGTGGGTCATTTTAAAGTCAGGTTCAAAACTTCGGAGGGCCATCTGTACTAAAAAACGTCGTACGAGACACGTGCAATAACGAAATTCGTAACTTGTGTCGATTTAAAAACACTCCCTATCGGTCGTGTTTTAAAAAATCGCCGCTCGTTTAGAATTTCACGTTTTTCTCACTTGTGTCGTAATGGACAATTAGTATAGGTAGTTTTAATCATGGGTTGTCTATTGTTTGCCCGACAGTTATTTAACATAATATTCATATGCCCGAATCTAACTTGCCCTAATTTCATTTGCCCGAATGATTTGTTTACCATAAAAATTG
>JALPQI010023680.1:0-14549 GCA_025490895.1 Thaumatotibia leucotreta
CGGCGATTGACGATTAACCGTTAGCGATTGTCATAGATGTCGCTAGTAGTAGTCAACAAAGTTGTTCAGCTTACACATCATGACAATTTGTATGCACAAGTGTAGGAGCCAATAGCCTGGTTCACCGTTCCTACAGAAGTTCATGGAATTCTTGGTCGGCGAAGTATTTAAAAACACAACGCATTCACTTCCGGCACTTTCTGAATTTTAGTCAGATGTCTATAGGTAGGTACAAACATGATGCATCGGAAGTATGTGAACTCGCATGTGCGTTGAGGGCACTGAGATATTTAACACGTTCGACGCCGGTGACACAGCCTGGGTGACCAACAAAATCGGATTCCTATGCCAGTGCCATAGAAATACGAACGTTTTTGACACAAGTGCAGTTCACTGGCATAAGAGTACAATCTGCAGTCACACATGCGTGTCAATGGCATAGGAGTTCTATCAGATAATTTCGATCGGCATAGTATTAGCACTTAGTGAAACAGTACTGGAGGCAAACGTGTTAAGTAGTATTTAAAAGTAATAATGGTGAATATCAATAAAACGTATATACACATTATTGGCCGTGAATGAGATAAGGTAGTGTCCGAATTATAAATTATGGAAAGATGACTAAGCGTACTATTAGCGACATCTAGTGGACAGAGTTGGGCCAAAAATAATCCGGTTACTCCTTCCGATTGCTTTTGTAAGTGTACTTTGTAATCTAGATTACGTCGCATAGATACTGTGATTAAAAAGTTGAAAACCATAATCTGCCCAATAATATTAATAAACTATAGATTAACGTTTTGAACGCCAAGAACCACTAAAGTGGCCGTGTGTTGTCCTGCCTACCACGCCAGTAGCCACTAAAGTGGTCATCGAGTGTGCTGTCAAAGTAACTGTCTTGCTGACAGATAAGGTTTATTTTCGTTGTTCATTAGTAGAGATACTGGCGTGTATATCACAATTTCGCTAAATTATGAAAAACAGAAAATTATGAACCCCAACTCCTCCTGCGGGTGTCGTAAGAGTCGACTAAGGGAATGAAGTGTCACTGACCATTATTTAGATAAAAGATTGATGATGGGCAGCAGCGTCATCATAGTGGACACAATCATTACTGCGATTGCCAATCCGCTTGCCCAGCGTGGTGATTATGGGCATTTACCTCCTAATGCGTCTATACGCTTAGTTAATAGGAGAGGCCTACATCCAGCAGTGGACTATCATAGGCTGACGATGATGATGATGATGATGATAAAGATCAGACTACAAAATTGTAAATAATATAATGATAATCATCAAAAATCGGAATAGGTAACGTAACGCACACCACACCGCCAATTGTATGTACAGTGAAGGGCATTAATATATATACACTTCTCCATACTGATCCCTTACAAATGTGTCTATTATATTAATGCACTCGACTGTACAGTGCCCATCAGATATCGTGCTCAAAAATATCAGGACATGCACTCTAATGCTATGTCAGTAAAGGCCTGCTCACTCTCTCAGATATCTTATTCGTATTTTTGTTTCTTGTGTACAATATTATTGTATCAAGTAGCGGTATATGCCACCAGCAGGTTTTGCCCCTAAAGGGTGTTGGCAGATATTTTTGTTTATCAATTTGTTTCCAGTGTATTGTGAATCACTACATAGTACGAAACAAAATCGCTACCAGCTGTCTATCTGTCTGTCTGTCTGTCCCTATTTATACTCAGATCATAATAAGTGTAGATTGCAAAAAAGTTGTACATAATGGCCTTCAATGAAAACAAAATTTTGCGTCTCAATTTTTGTGTTGCTAAGTTAAATTATGTTTAACAAACTTTGGGCGCTGAAAAAGGGCGACAAATCCAAACCGATATCTTTTAAATTTGCCCGTCTTACTACTGCACAGCACCTAAGCTGGGCGGGTTGTAAATTATAAATAAAACAAACGCAATAAAGTTAATGCATTTAATGCAGTTTCTTTGTTTACCGAACTCCAATCATGCGACTAGCTCACTCATTATTGTCCAAACAATCAACACGGTTTCCTCCCAGTAGTCACCACTGATATACAGACTGTCAATATTATACCCTATTGACATAACTATGTTAACCCTTTTCGGATATAGGAAATATATTTCCCATCTTATTTTGAAACTTGTGTCTCACTAAAACAGGGCCAAAACCATTCCAATTTAGATGTCACTTAAAATTAAAAAAAAAATGCTAGTAATTTGTAAATATTATGTGATCAAACCTTTACAAAATATTTTTTTATGATTCCTTTTCGTTACTGTCATGCAAGATTATAATAATATTGAAATTATAATGGAACGGAATATAAACATGAGAGGTCTTTTATTAGAATTTAAAGACTTATTTTAAACAAAAATAAAATATTTTTTCTAAAAACTAAAATTACCAAATATCGAATAGATTTTAAATAAGATTCATGGCTAGTTTATTGTGGTAACTACTGGGACTAAACCAACACAAGCGTACTCATATAGCAACAGGCTAAAGTTATATTAGGCTCCTAATTTTATCACATTGGCACCTTATTGAGGTCTAACAATAATTTAAAAACAATGCGAGGAAATAAATTACAATAGCTGATTCATAGCAATTAAAAATATTATACACAATTCATTACGCGATTTGGTTTCAAAGTTGTGATGTTTCTATCCACATAATGTTATGTGACGTCATTAATAAAATGGTAATATTCTTCCAATTCTCATGCTAATAACAATTATAACAATTTCCTTAGGTAATAAGCAATAAATACGATACACATATTTGGATAGCCTTAGGCGGGTACAATACAACAAATAGAACAAAATGCCCGAAAAGCAAGAGGGTGTATCAACATTTTTCTGTCTGTTATTGCCATGGTTACGGTCGCCTGAGTGACGCTGGTTTTATGCAAAATTATGCTTCTTAAACGATGCAAGCATGCTGTTTTCAGGTGTTAATAAGCCCTTTCTTTAATGGGCCACCTACAAACATGGACTACATGCATATTTGCATATTTTTGCATAAAACCAGCGTGACTCAGGCGACCGTAAACATGGTAATAACAGACAGAAAAGTAGCTTCACCCAAAAACAATCACGAATTGTCTAATGTCCGCGTAGGATTCACTAATCATAAATTACATATAGCTTATGTATAATTTTCGTACACCTTTAACCACTCCGTTTCCAAATTCATCACAAATCTGAAACCGATCCGCCGCCTAGGCAACTAAAGTCTCAAAACAACTTCTTAATTATGTTCTTTAAACTTTTCTTCTTCTTACCGCCTTCCGGCTGCCCGTTTTGGGACATTTCCGTGGATTCAGACCACAGGCTCCCGGTCGGCGATTCTGATACAGATGCTTTACTTAAACCATTGAAAATAGGTTCGTTTCTTAATACGGGACTAGGTGTGCTTCTAGTACTCTGTCTGGATAAGGATTTTAGGAAAGCGGGTGACGAGAGTCGCCGTTTACTAGTCTTTTTTAGATTATTGAATATAGACCCGTTGACTTTGTGTCTCGGGTGGACGATCTCGTTGAATTTCACCGGTTCTGGTACTGGTGCGGTGAACTCTTCCTCGTCTAACGGTATTGGGTTCTCTTGAAGCATCCCCATACTGTCCTGTCTGTAGTATTGAGCTTTGGGATCTTCTAAAGCTCTGTGTATAATCGAGGTTTTTCGTCTTCTGTTCTTTCTAGCAACTTGCCATTCTCCTTCGTCGTCGTTGGTTTCTTCGGCTTGTCTAGTTATCTGTAAAGCCTCTTCGCTTGGACGTCTTTTCTTTGCTGAAGGAGTTTGATGCCCGCTGACGCCTTCCACGGACTTTCTCCTTAGTTTATCTTTTTTCTTATTGACCTTCCTAGGAACATGAACGATTACAGGTTCCGGTTTCGATTTGTTGAAGTAGTAAAGCACAGCAGCGATAAGGATGGCTTGGTAGATGATGAATTTGAAGACGGTCATGGTACCAAACCAGCTGTCTCGTTCTTCCATGAGGATTTTCATGGCTGTGGTCATTTGCGCGAGCTGGTCTTGAAGAGTGGTCATCTGTTCTAGATACTTCTGTTCAATCTCGTTGCTCTTTCTGCGTTCCTCTGACATCTGAAGCATGGTCTTCTCGAAGGATCTCTGCATTTCTTCTACTTGCTTCTTGTACCGCCGGCTCAGCTCTTCGAGGTATTGGCCGGATAATGACATGTTGCGCTCCAGCGTCTGTAATTGAGAAAAAAACACATTTTAATATTAAAGGAATGTATGACTAAAAATAATTAGAAGATAAAATAAAATGAAGTAACTACTAGATTCATAATGACCAGACAGGTAGGAACAGACATCAATTATCTGATCAATCTTCAAGAAAAACGAGCAGATATCACTATCACTAAATGTAAAATTGTCTAAAGCTCATTATTTGAAATCTTTTTAGTATTCTCACAGATAAGAGATAAGATTTACGATATTGCCTCATATTTTACCAAGTTCATTAACATTGCATCAGGCTACGTCTCTTTATTCGCCAATAACAAACGTCAAGTGATCATAGTATTAAAGCCGATTATGTATAGTAAATATTTGCGATGAAAACAATATTTCTCAAAATTGAGTGCTTTCCTCTACAGATTGATAAACTTAGCTACGGCCATAGCAAATGGCAAGTTGCAAAATTAATAATTATAGTAGTAGATACAAAGTGAGCCAATTTTTTGCAAATAGTAACAGTGATTTTTTTGTAATTGTGAACCCTAGAGGCGGGAAACTATGTGGAGCATTTCACGGGAATACAATGTGCTTTTAGTATAAAGTAATTTTACAAATTAATTATTCCTACGAGGCTGAACGTCTGTTCAAAGTTGAATTTGGATTGCGTCGAATGGGTGTCCCATGTTAATTTAATTAATGTAGGGTGGATTGACTAGGAATAACAGGCAAACAGGACGGCAACGTTCAAGAAATGGCGAGACCATCCAGGCGGTTGAAACTCTGCATCGTGAACCCTATAGGAATTTCAACTGCCCGGATCGTCTCGTTCGCTCGACGTTTCATTAAAAAATCATAAGAATTTACACACAGTTTCCCACCTCTACGGTTTACATTTTATAAAAAATTCAGTGTTGCACATTTTGGCCCACCTGTAGAAAATGATCCTATCGCTATTTTTTTTTTTTTTTTTATACCACGTCGGTGGCAAACAAGCATACGGCCCGCCTGATGGAAAGCAGTCACCGTAGCCTATGGGCGCTTGCAACCCCAGGGGTGTCACATGCGCGTTGCCGACCCAATAAGAACTTGTACACTCCTCTTTTGAAGAACCCCATACTGTAGTCCAACGGGAAAACCTCGGCAGGGAGCTCATTCCACAGACGGACCGTCCGCGGGAGGAAGTTCCTCTGAAACCGCACGGTGCGCGACCATTTAGGTTGCAAGGTGTGAGGATGAGCGCCCAGTCGGTGGCGAGCGGTGCGATGATGAAAAGTGGACGTTGGCATCATGTCGAACAGTTCTTCAACCCATTGTACAGACGATAGAACACACATAAGGAGGCGAAGTCTCTCCTTAGACTTAAGGGTTCAATACCGCCTGTGAGTCTGGGATCGTCGACTATTCGGACAGCTCGTCTCTGAACCGAGTCAAAGGGTGCAAGCTGGTATACAGGTGCTCCTGCCCAGAGGTGACAGCAATACTCCATATGGGGTCTGACTTGCGACTTATATAACAGAAGTCTTTGCCCCGGAGTAAAGTATCCCCTCGCTTTATTGAGCACCCCGAGCTCTTTGGATGCCAGCGTAGCTTTTCCCTCTAGGTGACATCGGAATTGGACGTCGTTGGAAATGTCGACTCCGAGGATCCCAATACTCCCTGACATGGTAAGAGCTGTGTCTTGGAACTTTGGAGCCACAGTAAATGGGGTTTTTTTAGCGGTAAACGCGCAAACTTGTGTCTTTGTGGGGTTGAACCTGACTAGGTTATCCCGACCCCATAACGAGACTCTAGATAAAGTGTTCTCGATGTCAGACACAAGTTTTCCGCGACTTTCCAGTACCACAGAGCGAGGGATATTAGCACGGCCTGTGTAAAAAGTATCCCCAGTACTGTCATCCGCATAGCAATGGAGGTCGCCGATAGACAACATGTCATTGATATGCAGAAGGAACAGCGTTGGGGATAGCACAGAGCCTTGCGGGACGCCAGCGTTTATGTCCATGCTATCAGAGCAGCTACCGTCTACTACGGCACGAATGCGTCTGCCGGACAAAAAGCTAGCAATCCATCTGCATAATCCCTCGGGCAGTCCATAAGATGGCAACTTCGACAAAAGGCCCCTATGCCAGACCCGATCGAACGCCTTCGCTATATCTAGGCTGACTGCCAAAGCCTCGCCTTGACTCTCAATGGCTGATGCCCAGCGGTGAGTGAGGTACACTAGAAGATCACCGGTAGAGCGACCGTGGCGAAAGCCATACTGGCCGCTATGGACGTTAATCAAAATACTAAAAAGATAACCTACCTTGACTCTATTAGATAGCCGCAGGAACACCGACTCCTTCTGGATCGTACCCTGTGGCTGGTTCGGTGACGCCGGCCCTGGAGTCGGGTCCACTGCCATCTGGTCGAAGTCCGACAAAGCTTCATCCATCATCACTTGGTCGCTCCCATCCTCCGGCAGAATAATCACATCTTTGGGCTTCTCGGTAGTCACTTCAATCTTATTCTTGCTGTCTTTCGAGTCTTTGTCTTCGAGTTTAATTTCGATGTTTTCAGTTGGTTTCTCCTCGGGTTTTTCCTGAACGACTTTATCGTCCGTGACTACCGGCTCACTTTCACTTTTTGTTTCTTCCTCTTTTGGTATTTCAACTGGTACGGGTTTCTCAACTGTTTCTACAACTACAACAGGTTTTTCTTCAGATTTGACGGTCTCATTGGCTTCATCCGACGAAGCATTGTTGAGCGACACTAATTTCACGTCTTGTTCAGAATTCGTTTCGCTGCTGATGTTTTGCGGCGATTCGTCCACGGTCAAGTTAGATGTAACGTTTAATTCGGTTTCGAAACTAGTGTTTAGAACTACTTTTTTCTCTTTAATAGCTAGAATATTACACAACGCAGCTAAGTATTTAGGAGGGAACAACGCGTTCATGTATGCTACGCGTTCTTCGGCAAACTCAATAGTCTTTGTACTTTTAAAGTCTAATCCGAAGGGCTGGCAAATGCCCGTGCACTTTAATGTTTCTCGGAGGAACACTTGTCGCACTAAATTAGTCAGTTTATCTGAACTACAACTAACCAGTTCATACACTTCATTGTAGAGCGATTCACTACAATTATCACAAACTATTATATGGCTGGGAGAGCAACACCTTTTGTACATTTTGTCCGTCGACGTGTCGTTGTGTTCACTTGAAACGTTTTTAGGAACTTCAGTTTTGACTAAAGCTTGTGCGGCTTTCTTCATTATGGACATGACCGCGTCTCTCGCGGAACCGAACAAGTTTTTGGACGGTTCTGTTTCTGCTACTGGAACGGCGGGAACGTCGATGGTCTCATCGTCGTCATCGTCATCATCTATGTGGGCGGCGTGTTGCGAGCTCTCCTTCTCTAAAACCTCAAACTCCGAGGTCCCGTACACTTTGAACAGCGAAATGGGACAGTAATGCTCGGAGCCATGATGCGACAGCAGTTCGACTTTGATAAATTTTCCAAAGAGATGCGGATACAAATCAAAACTCTGTACGTCTCTCAGGTCTTTGGCCGTGAATTGGCCGACGCTGGCCCACTCGCGCGTCGGGAACCGATCACTGAAGTACACGGCAAAATCTTTTGGGGTCGATGAAAATAATTCGAAGTTGGCTATTTCTATTTTTTGCGCTTGAACAGCTTCGCAGAGCTCCACCACGAACCAGATGCGACTGTTGCAAGTATTGAGCTTGTATTCGTCCCTGTTGGGGGACAGGATGGAGCTGGCCGAGCCAGCTTCAGGGTTGCAGGCCACGACCTTGGCCGCGCACGACGGCGAAGCGTAGTTCTTCGACCGTAGCTTTGTGCTCTTACTGCTAAAGTTAGTACTGCTATGACTAGGTTGACTTGAGTGGTTCAGGACAGTATCTTTCTTTTCCGCCTCTGCGAGCTGTTTCTGCGCCCACTCTGAGAACGAGGGTATGTCCTCTTGTGGCATTTCTGGTTTGACTGGAATGTTTGGTTTTTCCTCATTTTCTTCAGTTTGAGATTCTGCTGGTTCCTCAGGGGGTGGTGTAGTGTGAAATGCATCTTCTGTCTGTCGCACCTCGTGCATAGGCTTCGCTTTGACGACGAGGTGTGACTCCGCGGCATCCTTCGTTACTTCTTTTTCTTTCTCTTCTAAGACCTCGCTACCATCTATGATGGTAAAGGTTTTGGTTTCGTTGTGCTGTTCTGAATCGTTGGCGAACAATAGTTCTTCGGGAGTTTTCAAGTCCAATTTAGCGTTGTCCGCTAGCGAGATGAGAATTGGAGGTTGTCCAGTGTCAGGTAATCTGAAACAAAATGAATAAACATTAATGTCATGTCATGTAGATACAAAATATTCCTGATCTTTGCCCTAAGACTAATATTTATACGGAAAAAGTACCTTGAAGGTACGATTATTACACTATAAGTGTAATTATAATCAGCTTTTACATCCTAGGCCAGTTTATTACAGGATATCTAAATGCTACAAAGCGTTATAAACGTCCTCTTTCATTACGGAAAGAATTATCGATCCCTGGAAGCAATTCCGATGGATAATACAATTATGGACATTTGAGGCGGATACGGGCATTATTTTAATTGGTTTTATGCGGGCGATAAGCTTTATCGAAATTATGTACCTACGGAAGTCATTGACGTAGGTTATAAATCACGTATTTACAACTAGCTTGTATGTATAGCTTTTAGCTTTTCCGTGTCCAGGTGCTAGAGTATGTTTAGAGTCAAGTAGTTTAGGAATCAGATTGAGAACTGCAGATTTTGTCACATAATTACGATGTCATCGATTTACATGTATAGTATAGTCGACCGATTGGGACCCTAGGCCACTTTAGAAACAATTGAAAATGACAAGTTGTAAGAGATTTACAAGCAGATTTGAGCTTTTTCAATTTTAGGGATACCCAATTCAATTAGCGTAAAATTAAAAGGCCCTTATTGTAGTCAGGTTTCACAAAATTTCAATAAAAACTCGGTTTTGATGTTAATTTTATAAACTATAAACGATATTATAATATAAAAACACCGATCAAGTTTAAATTGCTAATGATATATCGTAGGATTCGTAGGTAGGTACTTAATTGTCGTTAGGTAAATATCACGCTAATTGGGTGTCCCCAATAGTAAAAATGCCCATTTATACGTTATATTATAATTATAACATTTCGTGACTCCTACGTTGCCTAGGGTATTACATAAGTAAAACAATGAAAACTCGGTTAGATATAAACTAACGTGTCGTTAACATTTAAACTACGTAGGTACACTGTTGTAAGAAGATGCCGTATTATTTCACATGTCTCTAAATATGTCATCTAGACAAGAGAAAACCATTCCTAACATGGGACATAAAACTGAAAGTACAATTTTCTAAAGTAACAACTTGTCACTATACTTTCCATGGAACTGTTGAATAATATATACAGTTACTTAGTCCAGTCCGGACAGACTTGAGTGACAAAACAATGTATTGTCACTATTCTGTTGCTAATCCAACGAGCAGTTCCTATAGACATCTGATGTATCCGTTCGTATCATATAAGCTACTTACCGTCTAAGTTGTTCGAGCAAACGGCAAGGAAAGTTAGAATAATGAGCGTAGTGAAAGACTCAAATGTAGCAGCAATACCAAAAGTGATTGAAACTATAACACATTAATACAACTCATCAAGTGGATATAGTGTGCGCCGCTTTGGCTGTAGCTGTAAGGCACCATTGTATATTTATAAACAATAAACAATATAAAAAAGCGTTCACAGCATAAAAAATATTCATGTCCACAAACCTACGTATTTTACCAAGTAAGCTATTGAAAATATGTAATTACACTTTTGCTGCATCGTACACAGCTTAGCTTCGCCTGGAAGTTGACTAGTAGATAATTGTTTTTTAGCATTAATTCCGCCTTTTGTACATACGATAATTCTTGTATTTATATGTGGAATAAATTTTAATTAGATAAAATTGAATTGGACACTCATTATTTTCCAATATCATTCGTAATTTTGACAGTTGTGTTCAATTGTGTCATCCCAAAAACGTCTATGTGCTTTCCAAAGTTTTGCAATAATAGCTCCTATCACAAACATTAGACAAAACAATAACAAATTCCGAAATATTTAAATATTTGTTTCTTATAATTCATATAAAACTAAACCGTCCGTCACATTCATTTATCCACAATGCGAACATAGAAATGAGTTCCCGGAATTCCGACAGTTTGTCCATTCCACATGATAGTCCGACCCGCTAAGGTAAACAATTCCTTACAAGTACCTACCTTTGATTTGTTGACCAGATGTTTCTGATACTTAATGACGCGTCTGTGATTTGAATTGAAACTATACTGATACTTATCAATATTAAAAAGTTAATCGAACTATTTAGCTCGCGTTTTATAACCATTTTTCGTGACAATTTATGAGTGATTAGGTTCCGTCGCACTCGATAGCACACGGACTCTAAAGAAATATCTATAAATCGCGCATGCTAACTAAAACGTCTCTATAATTGTAAGTTTTTTCTAATTATATTTCACGTGTTTAAAATACGAAACGCTTGCGACAAGCAAAAACGTTTACAATTCTCTTTCATTTGCATCCGTAGTAAAGAATAAACACGTATTTGTAATATATTGAATAAGATCACGCAACCAAAGCAAACTATTGGAGCCAATTGAGACAATCACATCAATATTCATGTACTGCCATCAGATAGGTATATCGGCGCGGCTGCGATGATCAAAATTATCTAAACATGCACTCCAACGCTATATGACAATAGAGGCCAGGGTGTTTAGCCAAGTTGCCAATCGCTAGCGCTTAATCGTCAATCGTAAACGAAAGGCAGCTAACTGTCTTTGTCGCACTATTGTGAAAGAGTGGCAGAGAGGGAAAACTACGATTCGCTACTAAGCGTTAGCGATTGGACATTTGGCTAAGCATCGTGTTCAGATATTTGTGAGCGCCCAGGGCGCTCCGATATATCTGATATCGACTGTAGAATGTTAAGTCCTGTGGGAGTCAATGTCCGGGCTATTGTAATGACAATTCCGTCTGTCTATATCTTCACCAAGATAAGTTTGCAGCTCGGGTATATTACGCCGCATACTAACGAGGTGCAAAGTAAACTCGGTTGAGTTGTAGCACATTGCGTTTATATCCAATACGATACTTTTATATGAAACGCTAATAGAAAATAGGAGTGAGAAAATGATGTTTTATGTTTCTTTCGATAGGACAAAATTCTTGTCCCAAAGTTTTTCCCATTCCGTTACCATTTTTGTACATATTTTGTATGGCGGAACGGAAAATCCGAAAAACGTGTGAATCGAAAGAACTCACGATTCTGAAGAATCATTTATAAAAGTATCTATGTTAAAAAAATGGGGGTTTCCACTTTGAAAAAAAAAAACCCCAGACGCCGCAGGCTCCAGCTAGTGTAAAATACCTAAGAGTAACAGCATTTACCCACAGCTATATAAAGCATGTCAGTGTGCATTCTGTCGGTAATTTATCTATAACGAGTTTATAATTTAAATTTGCGTAGACACCAGTATTTGCGATTCCAAGAACACTTCTGAAAAACATGCACATTGTCAAAAGCAATGAACACCTGCGCGTAAATCTTGCTTTCATACAAACTATATTGATTTTGAATGTTTACCTGTCAGAATATAACAAATGTAATATCGCCGCTATACTCGATTACTAAACCTCGTATCTTCGACTTACTTGATGGGAAAAACACCCGTATTTATGGTGAAAGAATGGTGAATTTTCCATCAAAGAGGGTTTTCGATATTTTTTCTGCCACCAGGCGGCGCTAGGGTAGGCGTCGGGTCCAAACAACTGTCAAGTTCATACTATTCATAGGTACTGGACATAAAATATCGAAATTCTATTTCATTTGGAAGTTCATTGATTTTGTAATGGATTTTAACTAATAAGCGGTCGTCGAACTGAAGATTGAGCTCTAAAACAGGCGCGCAAAGTCACTGGTAGGTACTAAAAAATATTACTACAACTTTGTTCATATCATGGGAATTGACTTGGAACTATTTTTTTATTTATTTTAGTAAGCAATATTCCTAAAGTAATGGTTTTAAGAATAAATAATCTTAAAAATGATATTAAAAATTAAATGCGCGTATTTACTTTGACAGTTCGTGAGGCCTTTTGCACAGTGCTGCCATCTCACCGCCCCATAGTGGCAGAAAAAGTATCAAAAACCCTCATTGAATGCTAAAGATCCCATATTGAGTAAATAAGTAATTAGTAATTACCTACCGACGATGTGAAGAGGGTTACGGCGACGAGCGTTTATATCATGCATAATGTATTACGAAAACTTAAGAAGTAATTATGTGGAAAATAGACCAGATTAGGCTAATTCAACCTAAACTGGAATATCCGAAGAACTAGTTTGACACGTCTAAATGTGAATTTCTAGCGGTATTGGCGATTCACTTAATAATATAGCAAAGTAATCTAGCAAAATGTACCTACGTGACATTTCAAATGTGGGAACATTGAGTATTATAAATAGGTACGTATTTCCTAATCAAATTATTAACTACTCAAATTGGGGAGTATCTTTTCAAAAGGGCTTATTTCCACTCTGTTAACAAGAGTATCTTTTTCTGTTTTTATAAGAGAAATAATATCTAATGACAAAATCCAATGAATAACGTAGTTGAATTTTAGACTAGCAACATAGACACCAGTCTGTGTAAAATGAACTGAAATGAAAATTAATTAAATTAATGGATTGGATGGAATTAATAAATTTTCATTGAGTGGTGCAAACGCGTCTTTGACCTATTTAAATGAACATGTGTTTTGACTTTTGAATTAGTACTTCGAAAAAGCTTGACACTTTAGCTGTCCTACCGAAGCAGTCTATTTTAATTGTAACAATATATAGCGTGTATATTTGATATAACCGCAAACTTTAGGGGGTCTTAGCGTATAGGCACTAATTAATATATTTATCGAAAAATTATTTAAAAAAAGCAAAGTTTTTTCTTTCATATAAAATAATTCAGCACGCAATGTAAAGCTTTGTTGTTGTTTGTTGACAATAAACATCGTAATATCACAACTGTCGCTAGTGATAAGTGTACGCCGTACATTGCTGCTCAAAAAAAAAATCAAAAATTAATTACGCCATGGTAGTTAATGCTAAATTAATAATTGTCATAAAAGTTAGACTATAATACTTAAATCTATGTCTGATTACAATATGCGGCTATATGTCATATACACACTGTATAAGTATCAGTCAAAAGTTTAGATTCACGCCACTATTCCGATGCGATGATAATTTTTACAAGACTGCCAAAAAAAGGACCGTATTATTTTTAATCGGATGTACTTTTTAACAGCTTAGAATTTAGGTAATTGAGGTAGCTATAGGCAGACGCCTTCATGTATTTCTAACTTGAGTTATTTACTAGAGCTATTATCAGATCTCTTAAACAGAATTTCGGATAGCTAATCAAAAGTAGTTCTGGAAACTGTAACATTTCAACACGAAAATTAATAACCCTAAAATTAATAAACTATCTTCAAAAATCCGATTTTGTTTCGAAGTGAAATTGAACTTTTGTCTGGTACTGTATAATCCTGTCGTGATTTTAACCATGCAGCCAACCAGGACAAATAATTGATGGAGTCATAGTTCTAGTAACGGTCCTGTGACTTAGTAGCCAAAGGTCGACGACCCTGCGCCCGCGCACCCGTGGATCTAGTCGCGTGCAATTCTGTCTGGAGTCTTGCACTGCGGTATGCACGCATGAATGCACTCGTGAATAATATATAGAAATACTGGTTTGATTTTTATGTAGTCCGTAGATGAAAACGAGTTTGAGAAGTGTACTAGTATATCTAGTAACGTTTTAGTTTAGTAAGGCAGTCTCGTCTCGCTCGACTTGAATGACAAGCAAGGCTGATAGTTTTTTTTTTATCTGTAGCCGTACCATGAGATGCCGCTACATTATTAACGCGGATTTTTTATCCGGCTCGCTCGCGCCAATATGCGAGTACGAGCGGGATGGATAGAAAGTAAGTTCGCGTTAATATCGCAGCAGTAGCTCATGGTTGGCATACTGATGTCCCTGCCCGACGTAGATTTGACTGGATAGCCATCTTGTACGTAGTCAGAGTTGCTTTTCATAAGGATTTGTCACATCAAACCGATCGTAAATCCTTACCCTAAATTAAAAAAGTCTACATACAGAGTTGTTACACCCGACATGGGTACTGAACTCTCTCTACTCAAAGAGACAAATTCTGTTGACAAGCCGCTATCCCAATA
>JALPQI010023681.1:0-16861 GCA_025490895.1 Thaumatotibia leucotreta
TAACAACAATTTGTTAAAACTAATTTTTTAAATGTTTTTTTTTAGGGACAGGTTTTTTCGTCAAGTCTATTCTTATTTTTTTGATTGTCAGGCAAAAGGTGTGGTAATATTAGAACACATTGTGGCAGCATTGTAATCAAAAAGAAGTTTTATGACGAGTTACGTCGAAAAACTTTTTCCGAAAAAAGGTTAATTATCTTTGGAACCAAGCCGAATCCAGGAAATTTTATATAACATGAAATACTCTAAATATGCTCAGGAATTCAGCATTAAAATTATGTGGGTTCCTCGCGAGGCACCGTGTATTAAAGGAATGAGCATCAAAAGTAAACAGCTAGAAAAAGACAAACACCTGTCAAGCGTAGTTGACTAAGAGAACCTACATGTAGTATTCATACATAACAGTATAGTTCGAGAAATATAAATGAAATGTTTATTTTTACAATAATGGAGGTAGAAAGTTACCAATTTATATTTCACGAACTATAATTCTATTTTGTGACTATCCCTAAACTTTTCTATTTTTGTGACTACACTGTGTATTGCTAGTAAGTGTCCTATTGTAGGAAATAGAGTAACGAAATGCAGATTCTTAGCCAAACTTTGAGCATAATTTGGTTTCATAATTAGTATACATACATATTCCAATTTTATAGTTAATTTTCTTAGTAAAGTTACAGGTATCGAAATTTACGTTAAGGACCTCTACGTGTTGGATCTGTATACCCAAGCAAGTCTATCAGCGTTACGTGATAAAAGCGAGAAACACATTAAAATATTATCCAATCGTTGGTTGAGTCTACGTCAGGCTTTGCCCGAGGGTGCTCCGGGCGAAGACCCTCTTAATGATTGAATCAACAAATATCATTAAATTATCGACTTCAATTACGTGAGTTACCTGGTTCCATAGTATTTTTGTAATATTTGAGTCTCACGTGAGTTATATCTTTAATAAAATATATTCAATTATGAGAATTACCAAAGTGACACCTACTAAAAAGGTTCCCTTTCTTTGCCTGGGCTACCTATTTTCGCCTGTTATCGAAGCATAACATAATGTGTTTCATAATTGTTGTTTTGTAGTTTTCTATTCGCCCTGCTCTGAACTCCGTGCAAGTCAACATTATTACTGTATATTATACAATTTATGAGAATTATCCACCAAAATCCACAAAACCTGATTCCCGTTAACATTTCAAAAGGATTAAACAAATGAGCAAAACATTTCACACTAGACAGGATTAATCCTAAAAGCCAACAATGCTCGAAATAAAACCGTTTCCAATATTTAATTCTTCGCCTCGAAATGACAGCTATCCGATTAAATTAAACATGCTCCAGAAAACACGCGGAACGAACTTATTTTTAAATTGACGAATAAAAAAATGTCTGGCTGTAAATCATCATCATCAAGCGACTTGCATCCAGCGTCTCACGGGTTCGTTTTGTCCATATCCTAAGGACTTACTTATGAACTTAACCTCCTACCACCCAGAAGTCTATTAAAAGGCTTTTTCAAACAAAATAAAGGCTACTCTATTTTCTGCACTAAATACTCAAAATTCACTAGCAATTTTTATTGTCTGGGCGGTAGGTGAATGAAAACAATACAAACTATACTATTATTCAGTTGAACGTAAAAAAAGGCAAAAATTAAAAAAAAATCAAAATGTTTTATTGTAAAATTATGCACGTCATTAAAGTTGTTACAAAATAATATTGAGTGTAATCAACCGTCTTGTGGTATACAATATGTGCTTACAATATAAATAACATTAAATTAAAAAGCAAAAATCATAAAAATATAGAGTAAAACACAAATACCCACTTAAATTACGTATAAATATGGCAAACAAATATGGCTGACTTTTCATAGAATTTGACGTCTTTGACACATATCGTGAAAGACGTTTGCAGATGTATTTTTACGTTAATACTAATCAATTAAAAAAAAATATGTGTCAGTGCACATGAAAAGGTACCTAATCATGGTGTTTAAAAGGGACTTTACTAAAAAACACATAAGGTCTATTTTCAGAGTCGTGACAAAGTACCTTTCCATGTGCACTGACGCATATATTTAAAGTTCAGGTTTAAGATTTTAAGTAATACACCAAGTTTGTAGTCTGAAAGTGCTTGATTATGAAATAATGCAAGTTTGCGGGTTTTTTTTACTTTCAACTAGCAATGTAAAAAAAAATATACATGTTGCATAACATTCTCAAATTTGCGGGAATATACTCGGAAATTTCCGAGAAATTTCCTGAGAATTTAAGAGAAAGTTCTCATTGATAATGTTTCCACGAGAACTTATAAAAACGTTTTGTGAAGAATATTGTATTTCACAATTGAGTAAACAAGGCATAAAAAATACCTTGAAAGCCTTGTATATACAATGGCTTTGGCATGATTAGATTGCTTGTAAAATTTAAATAGCCGAGAACATTATCTATGGAAGTTTCGCGACTTATGAAACTTCTCCTCGGTACATTGCTACTTTCAACTAACGAATAGAATATAACTGTAATAGTAAATAGTATTTAACCCTTAACCACCTACGTGCGGTCTCACAGACACTGGATTATACAAAATTGACAATAACTGAACGCAAGTACATCGCTCACGCCTCTGTGACCTTGTACCTTTGCCCGGCCCCTCAGCAGTGCCAGCCATGCTGTCGACTCGTTCATACGTGCACTCATTTGTATTTGGTGAGGAATAAACTAGCATCGGCGGTCTGTGAGACCGCATGTAGGTGGTTACGATACGTTTTGTAAGTGTCTCAGGGACCGCACGTAGGTGGTTGTGTTATTTAAATGTCATAATAATTGTTACTATAGTTTGACACAGTTTTGCAAAAGGTTCAAATTTATGAAGAAACTTGCCCAAAAATTAGTGAGATCCTATTTAGAGCATCGTGCAAATAATTAGCGTCCTCCGCGGGACTAGAAAATTGCTTTGAATTTGAATGTTCGAACAAATTGTGTGTCGACGGCAGACAAGAATGGTTATTTTAAAAGCATGTAATTTTACAAAAATATCTTATTTCTAACCAAATTAAATAGTTTAATAGCATTTTTGATTGATCAATTTTATTTTTTTATAATGAAAAGACTTATATTAATGTTCTTTAAGTTTGTAATCTCATATCCTAAAGGATACTTAGTTTTGTAATCGAAAATACGACACGTTATTAAATATGTTAAGTTTGAAATACAAAATGTTGATTATTTTTGAATTCTTGTTGGTTAATAAATGCCTGAAACAATTTAAAGTGTATTTAATATATTTAAACCCCCTTCAGTCACGCCAAAGTAAATAAATCAGGTCCCATAAGAAGAAGCGGTCTCCATGACCGCACGTAGGTGGTTGTGTGATACAAACAGGACGTAGGTAGTCAAGGGTCTTTGTTACAAAAAAATGTGACGTTAAATTTTATTCGCATTAAAACTTTACAAAGTACAATTTTATTGTAATCGACTCACCTGGCGTTCTTCATTAGGTCGTCTGTCCATTTTTTGGGTGGAAGTCTGACGCTGTGTTTACCAAGCCGTGGTCTCTAGTCGAGCACTTCAGGTATCTACGTGTTATGTGGCCTACTCCTCATTTCTGGCATAAACTAACTTAATCGAATATTATCATCATATTTGATTTACTATTAAGAAAATTGTCGCTGAAATAATTTATCCACTAAGTTATAAAATTAAATGTAAGTAACAAGAAAGAAAGTTCATACCTGGTACTTACCTTTCGATGAACTTCTGTTGCCTTAAAAACTTAGTTATTTTGTGGACTTTAGACTTTAAAAAGTTATTATGATAGTCGACAGCATAATTCTTCATATTACTGGAATTGTATTGATACTTTAGTAAGACATTGTTTTTATCTGTCGGCATGGTACAAAAATAATTTATACTAGTATTTGGGAGAAGAAAAAAACTCAACAATTTCAATGAATGATAAATTGGTCTTTATTTAGCTATAAACGAAAAGATACGGCGTCTTACTGTAAAACTGGCCATAGTAAATACAAAGAGTACCTAATTCGAGTATTGCTAGGAATTACTTTACTAATCTTATGTAATAAGTGCATTTATTTAGAAATAAATAATGTACTCGTATTACAGATGTAGTGTAAAATAATTTTCGTTCGAATTTTCACGAAAACTCAGTATCCATTCTACTGAAGCTAATTGAAACAGACAGATAATTTGGATGTTTATTACATGAAAATAAGAAGAAAAAGATTTTGTACTATATCTGTAAAATGTAAAGTTAATACATTCTCGGTCAAAAAATACGGGTCGGGTATTTGTTTATAGAAAATACTTTGATTTTAAATAGATTTTTTAAATATTTCCAGGATACGTGGAATCCAATTTAATATCCAATTGTATTTAAATTTCCCTAATTTTACCATCGCATCCAAAAACATCTTATTTTATTGTCAGATAACTCCGTTGATATAAATATCTATAACAAGTTTAGTCATGACTAGCTCCTTTTCCATATATCGAGGGTTGCCTGGTGAAACCTGATAAGTAGAGCAAGTTAACCCGATAAGTAGAGCGGTTTTTGAAATACGAACTATATGACACTTACGTGAAGTTGACATTTCAATGAAAAGTTATCTCGACTTATCGGGTTTCACCACGCAACCCTCGATATGTTGGGCGGTTTTTTCAAACACTCCAAAATTTCGCCTGCAAAATAGCAATATAATCTGATGTTAAAAAGGATTCTAGGTGTACCTAACCTGTAAATATTTGAAAACTGTCTTTGAAATCATCTAGTTTGCAGTATTTTCTATGAAACATTACACCTGACCCGTAATCGTCAACCGCGATTGTAATTATATACTAACATGTAACTGATAATCAAAAAACATGTATATAGATTAAAAGTAACACCTACGCCTAAAAAAAATGTTATTAGAAAAAAATATATTCCCTTTCTTTGCCTTGGCTACATATGTTCGCCTGTTATCGAAGAACAACATAATGTTTATCTTAAATGTTGTTTTGTAGTTTTCTATTCGCCCTGCTCTAAGCCACGTTCAGTCAATAATTTTATTTTATATTACAGATCTACCCCCTTATTCATAAACGTTACCTAACTTAGGAAGCCGATAAGTATCGCTTGTCTTTTTCGGTCTTTTATAGGTATATTGATAAAAAGGAAAAGGACAAATGCTTATCGGCTTGCTAAGTTAAAAGGAGGCGTTTATGAATAAGGGGGTAAGTCTATAATGTAAAATAATATTGTTGGCTTGAACGCAGAACGCATCCAGCGGTGGCAATGACGTAAAATTAAAGCGGAAACTACAACTTTTTACAGTAGGCGAAGGTACAGTAGCTCAGGCGAAGTTACGGTATACAAATTAAAAAAAAAGATTTTTAGCTTACATCAAAAAAAGAATAAGTATATTATGAATATTTATGAAGCATTTTTTATAGATACCTACAGTTGTTTTTTTTCTATGTATCAAATGCAAAGAGGAACTATATTTGTCATTAAATATTTTTATAGAAGTGCCTTCGTAATATGATGATTTTATAACTTTGAAAATCATATTTAAACTTCCTGAAATTTTCGTTAAACAGTACCTTATCAAAAACACGCTAAAAACATAAATAACTTTTTATTCAAATACATTTTCTTAAATGTTTTTAATTATTCCTCCATCTAATTTAAAATAAACTTTTTTATCTTATACCTAATTATTTTCTACTATAATATTTTAGGATAATTTAGAATTTTTCAGCTTCTGATGTCAATAAGTGATAAATTATTATAAAGCGTTTGTTAGAATATTACTTAATTGATTAATAATTATATTATTTATGACTTTTAGTTACTTACGTTGTTTGAGAACTGTCATCTGAGTATGGGAGTTTCAAAACTATAGTTATGTAAGTTTATGGGTGGATTGCTGAACAAATATAAGGTGCCAGTGACTAGTACCCGACGCTGTACCAATACTCGTCATCATAGCTTGAGTTGCCATCGATAAGATAAAATCAACTATTAGGGCATTTAAACGATGATGAATGTTTGTGCCTTTAATGCTTCATACCCCAACTTTGAATTAATTAGCTTATATCTAAATTATTTGCATAATTTTAAGACATCCTGACATTTATTAGGACTGACGATTAATATTTTCAATGTCCCAATATGTGACATTCAAACTTGTACTGAGGTGCTATCTATTGGGACTACCAGCACAAGCCCCTGACACTTACTCGTACAGTCTGGCAAAAAAGAGTAGAAACTAAAAAGTGGCAACATTGTAGTGTCGTCCCGTTTTTACACGCATATTGATTTGAAAGGGACGACATTACGATGTTGCTACTTTTTAATTTCTACTCTTTTTTGCCAGACTGTTTTAAACATTTGCAATTTTGAGAAATTTTTATATTGTCGCCCTATAAAATAAATACTATTTAACAAAACTTACGAACTCCTCTCCCAAAACACATGGCAATGCTTTATGTAGATTTATATATGAGCAAAATATCGTGATTCAAATAAATATTCTCTGTTAACATGTCGCGTACTGGTACTTACCTTAATATATAGTTTTAAGATCTTTAATGAACATAAAAATAAACACTAACAGTGGTCTTTTCTGTTAGGAAATTAGCTGGTACGGTTACGATTTATGGCCGTACTAACTTTCGGTACCTACACAAAATCATCGTGATTTTATTATCATGAAGACGAAAAATAGTTTTGAAAACGCCCATTATCAAACAGTTTTCAATCAACGTTAGCTTCTAAATCTTAAAACTAGTTTCTCTTAGACAATATATTATTCCGGTTAAAGTTGCGCCGTCTATTATGCCACGATGTCTCTTCCAAAAAAATGGTAAATAAATATTGACAACAATAAATTGTACTTAATTTAATTACTTTTAATCAGTGGTGTGGAACAATTTTACAAAGCCCGTGGCGAACGAAAATTAATTTCTGATTATAGTCGCCTATTTTATCCTCATACTGTAACAATTTCCTATTGTCCTGTTCCAAATATATGGGGATAGATTATGTAAAAACTCAGTACAGATTTTAGTACACGATGTACATGCTGTTTGTTTTGCGATTTAGATATTATTTCCATACTAGAAGTTTGTAAAAATACGAAGTTCTAAACTTCTTTTTACAGTAAATATTACGTCATCCTTTGAGATTAAAAAAAGACTCACAAATTCTTTAAAAGAGGCTTGAGTCATTTTGTCCTATATATAGGACGTTTGGGCTTACGATAAACGTTGGAAGAGTGTTACCATCATTCATCTAGTTAGTAAACAAGCGGGATAGGCTATTAAAATAAATTGGCAACTAATCTTGTGGCAGCTGTTTGCTTTTAACGATTATTGCTCTTGCTACGGTAGTTTTTGATTCATGGAAGACAGAATGCGAACCCAGATGTGTAGGTACACAATACACAATAAATTAGGAACTTTAATTAAAAATGTAGTAATAATAATTACAATCAAAGTTGATTAAAATTAATAAATTAAGCTCCATTTATAAGATTAAAGCAAGTTAAAATTTTCACAAATACAACCGGCAAGAAGGTATAAAAAATACATTTGTGCCTAAAACTTCAGTTGGGAGGAAACTGACACATCCATTGAATTTTGATGGATTTCTTAATAAAATAAAATGTTATATGTAAGACAAACGATAATGAATTTAATTTACCGTCGACTTGCCTATTAGCGTCATTACGTAGATCAACATATGTGAAATAAAAAAATCGTAATATTATTAAACAACACCCTTGTTTTTTTTTTCTTAAAAAAATAGATAAAAGGTAGGTTCGTTAGGTTACTTAGATGAAATTTATATACGTGAATTCTACAGATTTGTAAAATAAAGAAGAATGAAGACATAAAAATGGGGATTTTTAGTCTTAGGCACAGCACTGGTCGCACTAAAAGCAATTGATAGCTCAGCTATAAAACGAACATAAATTAAGATACTTTGTGTAATTAAAAGAGACACGGAGACATTTGTAGTTCATAGATGAGCTAGTAACTATAACTACTAGCCGCTCCGCTGAGTGAGTAGCTACACTACACATATCGCCGTATCTCTTTTCTTAGAGATTATTTTTTGTTTTTATAGCGTGGTTAACTCGCTTTTAGTGTGACCAGTGCTTTAAGATAATTTTGCTGATTAGGTTTGATTTATACCTACTGGATTCGCATAAGTCTAGGCCTGGATAAATATGGTAGTTCTTTTTATCAATAATGATAATCGTTTTATAAACCTTTGTTCAAGAAAGCTTTTACTTTATTATCTTTTAATGCTTCTAATCGCATTTATTTTAAAACAGGTATAATTATTTTATACTTAAATTAGTTATACCTACAGTATACGTCTCGTTATATTTATTAACATCTAAAATAATCATGTTTGTAATATTATATATGACTTTATTCCTTGTCATATTGTTTAGGTATATTTGTAAGTAGGTATACAGGGTGGAAAAATCGAATGCCACATGGATGGCAACTACCTTAAACATTGTAAATATCACATTTTGTGTAAAGGAGACTTTCCTTCGTTTTTAAAAACAATAAATCCTGCATTTAAAGATTTATGAAAAATTATTTGCCTCAGTCGGGACTCGAACCGAATCATAAAATAGGGCACGTTATTTTTTTTGACATTTGTCCGGTTCGAGTTTAGGGACTCGTGTGAAGTTGACGTTTACAATATTTAAGGTAGTTGCCATCCATGCGGCATTCGTTATTTTCATCCTGTATATTTCGCAAAATGCAATTGTGTTTTGGAAGAGACGAGAATAATATTTCGTAATTTACATACTTATTGAGAACATAAATAATTATTTATAATAATATTTTTAATATTTCGTGAATAATGTTTAAAAGCGTTTGTGAATTCTATTTACAAATAACAATTTTAGTTAGAATATAGTTCTTAATAGAATAAAATTGCATTAGAATGTTAATTCCCGCTTTCCACTGAGAGCGGAGCGGACTCATTAATGGCTCCGTTTCTCGTTCATCGCTCGCTAAGGACTAGTATCCAGTTGACGGCTACGAGTCACAGCAGCAGTGAAAGTTAAACGGACCCATTAATGACTTCGCTCCACTCGCAGTGGAAAGCAGGCATTGAAGTTGACATTTGTGTCAAATTATAATTATAATTAATTACATAATTTTCTCCAATGTGCTTGCAATATAATAATTATATTATAATAAACTTTCTCTTCTATTACTTTATGAATAGCACGTAATGTTACTTTTGCCAGATCCTAAAATACCAATAACCTTAAATATCATGAAAAGAATTTCTTGTCAGGAATTACTTGAAAGAATTTTGATTTATTTGCCATTATTAAAAAGTAGCTTTGTCGTTTAATTTCATTTATATGGCTATAATTCATTTATCGCGGTAACTTCAGCCATTGAAAGCTTTTTAATATACAGGGTGTTTTCGGATACGTGATCTGTTTTATATATTTTTTCGTTGATTTTTTTTTATACAGCTCGCGGTAACCATAGGTACTTTTGCTATGCGTATAAAACACCTTTATACTCAAGGTGGGTCTGGTATCAGCTAGTTACTTTTAATCTCTATTGCCCCGATAATTATATTCTCACCATAAATTAGAAATTGACGATGATCTGTAATAGAAAATGTGATGCTGATATTTTGTAACTATACAAGTAGCTACAAAAGCCAGTTTGACAATTGGGTGAATATCTGAGCGTTTCAACCGCCTAATTTTGGTGGCATCATTTTTGCCGAAGTTTTTAAACGTCTGAATGTTATACTTCGTCATTTGTATAAAGGTGCGTGCAGACCAAAAGAGTATTCGCTGTTCTATCCCCCGCTCTACGAAATCAACCAATCACGTTTTCGTAGAACGGGCGATAGAACAGCGAATGCTCTTTTGGTTTGAACGCACCTTAAGGTACCGTGCCTCCTTCAAATGACAAAGTAGTACATAGAAATATTAACCAAAATTAGGCGGTTGAAACTCTCAGAAAACGCAAATTTTGAGTTTGAGTCATATAGATGCAAAGTCAGCATAAGCAATATCCAAACTAATTATATTTGGATTGCTGAATCCATTTTTCATTAGTAGTAAGAAAGTTAAGCACTTGGAACGTTAAACATAAAATGCTGATATTTTGTAACTGAAGCTACTAAAACTCCCTTAGCTTTGATCTCTATCGCCCAGGTAATAAAGGCTACAGCACTCGCGGTCAGCGCGCAGCGTACAGCGCAGCGACTCCGGCGCAGACGGCGGTGAGAAGCGCGCCGTGCGCCGGCGCTGCGTTGCACGCGTCCGTGTCGCAGCAGAACGTGCGGCAATTATACCATTAGTTTGGTTTTAAGTTACTATTATGTTTCCGAGGCTCTTTAGGTATCCGGTAGCCAAGCCACCAAAATAATCATGATATGTTGACAATCAAAAGTCACTATAAAAACTGTCACTACTTTCAAACGTGTTATTATTGAATCAGAACTGGGATACGAGCTTTATTTGAAGTAGGTATTTGACACCTAGTGAGTTTTGCTTGTCAACTGACAATATGCTCATTTAATTTCTGTCGCCCAATATTGTTACTATTGTATCTCCTTGAGGATCAACTATTGTTACAAAATTGATAGAAAGTAAGTTATTTAGACTATTAAATAGTCGATTCAATTTGAAAATAAGGATACAGGTCATTCAATTTGAAAATAAGAAGTAAGAAAGTTAAGCACTTGGAATATTAAACGTAAAATGCTGATATTTTGTAACTAAAGCTACTAAACTTTGATCTCTATCGCCCAGGTAATAAAGGCTACAGCACTCGCGGTCAGCGCGCAGCGTACAGCGCAGCGACTCCGGCGCAGACGGCGGTGAGAAGCGCGCCGTGCGCCGGCGCTGCGTTGCACGCGTCCGTGTCGCAGCAGAACGTGCGACAATCATACTATTAGTTTGGTTTTTAAGTTACTATTGTGTTTCCGAGGTTCTTTAGGTGTCCGGTAGCCAAGCCACTAGAATAATCATGATATGTTGACAATCAAAAATCAGTATAAAAACTGTCACTACTCTTAGCAAACGTGCTAGTATTGTAGTATTGAATCAGAACTGGGATACGAGCTTTATTTGAAGTAGGTATTTGACACCTAGTGAGTTTTGCTTGTCACCTGATGATATGCTCATTATTATTAATTTCTGTCGCCCAATATTATTATTGTTACAAAATTCATAGAAAGTAAGTTACTTAGACTATCACATAGTCGATTCAATTTGAAAATAAGGATACGGGCCGGTAGCAATCAAAAGCAGCTTGACAAAGTCGTTGATTTTCGCAATCTGCATTAAGAAGTGTGATTTTTGTTACTAAATATAGCTACCAAAGCTATTTTGAGTTTGAGTGGATACAAAATCAGCATCAGCAATATCCAAACAAATTATATTGAATGTTGCTGAATTCATTTTTCATTAGTAGTAAGAAAGTTAAGCACTTGGAATGTTAAACATAAACTGCTGATATTTTGTAACTGAAGCTACTAAAACTCCCTTAGCTATGATCTCTATTGCCCAGGTAATAAAGGCTACAGCACTCGCGGTCAGCGCGCAGCGTACAGCGCAGCGACTCCGGCGCAGACGGCGGTGAGAAGCGCGCCGTGCGCCGGCGCTGCGTTGCACGCGTCCGTGTCGCAGCAGAACGTGCGACAATCATACTATTAGTTTGGTTTTAAGTTACTATTATATTTCCGAGGCTTTTTAGCCGGTAGCTAAGCCACCAAAATAATCATGATATGTTGACAATCAAAAGTCACTATAAGAACTGTCATTGATTCAGAACTGGGGTACGAGCTTTTTTTGTCATTGTGATGTGGATCATTGTGGTCTGAAATAAATGATTTATTAATATTATTTATTTGAAGTAGGTATTTGACACCTCGTGAGTTTTGCTTGTCAACTGACGATATGCTCATTATTAATTTTTGTCGCCCAATATCATGATTATTGTTACAAAATTAATAGAAAGCAAGTTACTTAGACTATTATTACATAGTCGATACAATTTGAAAATAAGGATACGGATCGGTAGCAACCAAAAGCAACTTGACAAAGTCGTTGATTTTCGCAATCTGCATTAAGAAGTGTGATTTTTGTTACTATATAGCTACCAAAGCTATTTTGAGTTTGAGTGGATACAAAATCAGCATCAGCAATATACAAACTAATTATATTTGGGCATTTCTCGAGCGTTTCAACCGCCGTGACTTTGGTGGCAGCCTTATCACACCAATCCCGTGAGAGATGCAAGAACTTTTGGATATATTGGTAGACGTAGTTGACAACTACCAAGCTATCCAAAAATTGGGTAATAATGTCGCCACCGAAGTCAACTCGGTTGAAACGCTCGGAGAAGTGCCCATTTGGATGTTGCTGAATTCATTTTTCATTAGTAGTAAGAAAGTTAAGCACTTGGAATGTTAAACATAAAATGCTGATATTTTGTAACTGAAGCTACTAAAACTGCCTTAGCTTTGATCTCTATCGCCCAGGTAATAAAGGCTACAGCGCTCGCGGTCAGCGCGCAGCGTACAGCGCAGCGACTCCGGCGCAGACGGCGGTGAGAAGCGCGCCGTGCGTCGGCGCTGCGTTGCACGCATCTGTGTCGCAGCAGAACGTGCGGGCGCCCCACCATTCTGAAACAAGGGGGGCGGTTAAGATGTATACAGGGTTCCAAGTTGTCAATCGCTAGCGCTTAATCGTCAATCGTAAGCGGGAGGCAGCTAAAAGTGCATTCAGACCAAACATTCGAAATTCGATCGTGACACAAAACGTGATTGGTTGATTTCGTCGAGCAGGGGATAGAACAGCGAATGCTATTTCGGTCTGAATGCACCTTAACTGTCTTTGTCACACTAATAAGAAAGAGTGACAAAGGGGGAAAACTACGATACGCTACTAAGCGCTAGCGATTGGCAACTTGGCTAAGCATCCAGGTAGTAATAGGAAAAGGCAAAAGATTTTTTTTCTCCCAAATTATTTTTGATTTTCTATGGAGCGTCGGCTAATTAAGCTATTCAGCTATGCTTTTCTCTTATTCACACATTCGCAGCTGCGTCCATCAACGAGCTCGATAACGAGACAGCCTTCACTTCGACGTCGAGCGCAGCGCTGCGAAAAACGGTATTCACTAACGTAGAACAGCTCGTCGTCGAACTGTAGGCGGTAACTATCGACGCAGTGTAGTTCCACGCCGCATTCGTAGCCGAGCGCTAGTGTCGTTTAAAGTGCATTAGTGAATACCATTTTTAGGCTCGACGCAGCCGCAGCGCTGACACAGCGCTGATAGCAAGGCGGTTTCCTTAGTGAATAGTACTGCAGACCAAACGAGCATTCGCTATTTTATCCCCCACTCTGCAAAATCAACGAATCACGTTTTGTGTAACGATTGGATTTCGTAGAGTAGGGGGTTAGAATATCGAATGCTCGTTTGGTCTGAATGCATCTTTAGAAATACAAACAAAATTCTTCGTTCTTACCTAATTGGAAAACGATACTGAACAATCTCTGTAACGGAGTACAACTAGCAATGTACAAGTTGCAGAATATTCTCAAAATTGCGGGAATATACTCGGAAATTTCCGAGAATTTTCATGAGAATTTAAGAGTAAGTTTTCTTTGAGAATGTTTCCATGAGAACGTATAATAAAAGTGTTAAGAGGAATATTGTATTTCACAATTGAGTAAACAAGGCATAAAATTTTCCTTAAAAGGCATGTATGTACCTATATGCAACGGTTTTGGCATGATTAGGTTGCTTGTAAAATTTAAATTGTCGAGAACATTCTCTATAGAAGTTTAGCAACTTATGAACGTTCTCCTCGGTACATTGCTAAGTACAACCAATAAAATTTCACCTTGTAGTCTACCAAGTCAGCTCATATTCAACGTATGTGCCGCGATATGAGCTGAGTAGGCAGCTCCACCACAACTTACTCCAACCCTTTTTTTTTGTTAACCCAGGGGAATCCGTTATGGATACCATCCGGCCCGGGAATAACCGGGTGGTTATGTCCGACTCGCACGGACTAAACCCCTGGGGTGTTCCACCGCTCGCTCTATGTGCGGGGTTTCGGGAACGCTGCTGCACACCTCCGAGAACCCCGCGAACTTACTCCAACCCAACTCATCCCGCGGGTGTCGTAAAAGTCGACTAAGGGATTGAAGTGTCACTGACCATTCTTTGATTTGATTGATGAACAACATCATCATAATATGTCTATTGTGATGACGCTGCTGCTCATCATAAATCAAATAAAAAAATGTGTCCATTAACCACGATCGTCAATCCCCTTGCCCAGCGTGACGATTAGTTTAGTTTAGTTTAGTTTATTTATTAATCTCACAATATACAAATTCACTTAAAACTACACATGGTACATTTTTAGGATTTTGTATTGTGATTGTCAGTTTCTTCAACATACAAAATTATTTTACTAGCATTGGAATATCATATTAAAATGTCAACAAATTCAAAATATTCATAATACAAAAATAATAATAATAATAAAGGATGTCACCAAGAAAGGATCGTCAATAATACTCAATTAAAACATGCCTAATAATAAAATGTCAACAAAGTACAATTTAATAATATTGGATTGATTATGGGTATTTACCTCCTAATGCGTTTATACGCATAGTTTAATAGGGCCTATGTCCAGCACTGGACTGAGATAAGCTGATGATGTAGGCAAAGCCCACGGCCTGATAAATAGCGAATTGTTATCTAAGTAGACGCCAAGTGGAGCGTGCGACGTGAAATGCAAACGAGGGTAATTTTTTTTCGAAGTTGTCACAACGCAACGCGCACGTCACGCGCACGTCACGCACACGCACACTCGCAATCGTGCTGCAGACGCATCAGGGTGTGGTGCGGCTTTTAAACTAGTAAAATTTTCTATGCGATTTCAGGCAGTCATCCAAAAATGACCGGTAGGATCGGCGTGTTCTCGAGTGGCGACCACGAACTGGTCGTCGCGCCAACAAGATGGAGGCGCCTAAAAATTGCGGGTGTCCAATGGATGCGGACAGCTCACGACCGATCTTTGTGGAACTCTCTGGGGGAGGTCTATGTCCAGCAGTGGACGTCAATTGGCTGATGATGATGATCCAAAAATATTTCGGATATTAACAATAATTGAAAGCATTTCAATATTTGAAGGATGAACAATATTACTTTGCTTTACGTGTAGTTAATTAGCGTAACCAGCTATAATTACTTGCGTATTTTTTGCGTGCAATCAATTTTATCACCCTCGTCATCAGCCTATGATAGTCTACGACTGGACGTAGGCCTCTCCTATTATAGACGCATTAGGAGGTAAATGCCCATAATCACCACGCTGGGCAAGCGGATTGGCGATCGCAGGAATGTGTCCACTATGGCCTCTGTCTCTCCCGCCGCAAAATTAATTGGTGGTGGTATGTTACAGTTATTTACGTATTTATTTTTGCGGCGGGAGGAAGGGAAAATTAATTGCATGCAAAAAATACGCAAGTAATTATAGCGGGTTACGCTAATTAACTACACGTTCTGTATCGCGGAAAAGCAAAGCAATATTGTTCATCCTTTGATATGGACTTCCGAAAAGTAACGCCTGATTCAATTAATTGAATATTTACATAAGTTGTAAGCGTCATTAGATATAACAAAAAGATACACTGTTGGAAGCATACACAATGCTCTGCGAAATAATATTCCAAAAATAATAAGATACAAATTCCCAGGGGACATGACAGGCTGCTTCCTGTAACAAGATCATTTTGTAAAAGCAGCTTTTCGCCAGAGTGCACCTTACCTTACGATATTATTTTCATATTTCTGCAATGTAAGGAATATTTATTTTGGTCTCATAATAATTATTTTACTTTTGTTAGTGTAAAATCTTTGACACCGAATATGTCATCATCATGCTTATGATAGTCTACTGCTGGACGTAGGCCTTTCCTATTAACTATGCGCATTAGGAGGTAAATACCCATAATCGCCACGCTGGGCAAGCGGATTGGCGATCGCAGTAATGTGTCCACTATGATACAGTGACACTTCAGTCCCTTAGTTGACTCTTACGACACCAGCAGGAGGAGTTGGGGTGGTGACAAATGTATTCTTTCTGCCGTCACCACACGGCCAAGAGTTAGTGTTATTCTTCGTGTAAAAGTTTGATGAAATCGAGCCTGCGGATAAAGAGGCTGTTTTATTTTATCTTTACGTATTTTGAATAATGATTGTACGACACCCATAAAACGTAGGTAAGGTAAGTGAAAAATCCCGTAATGTAATAACTGCCTATTTTCAGTTTCTTAATGGCTATGTATATGTTTTGATTTTTTCTTACCTTTTTTTGTGTATTTTTGTATGTTTCATTAGTTCCTTTGAGCATTTCTGTTTAAATCACTAGTGGAAATTGTTGTGGCTCCCGTATTATTTATATTTGTGTATGTATACTCTGTATTATTGCATGCTGTTTGTTTCCTATTACAATAAATAAAAAAAAAACAAATGGAATAAATTAGCGACACGAACAAAAATACGTGAGTCAATCAGTTTCGTCGTAAAAGAAATATCTCAGAATTGTGAAATTGCGAAAGATGTCATTTAAATGAAGCGATAACGATCCCTGCCTTAAAAATCTCCCTTCGTCTTCATATTTTGTATTTGAATAAAAGCGTTAACAGTAGGTTTAATTATTTCTCTTTTTTTGTAGTGAGCAATATGATGCCATTTAAACACACACACTCATATACACACATGCATCAACACACTCATATACACACATACATACACAAGTT
>JALPQI010023682.1:0-13467 GCA_025490895.1 Thaumatotibia leucotreta
CACTTTTTTTAATTATCTCTATAATAGATACGCCAAATGCAAACCCTAACCTGAAACCTTTTTCGTTAGTTTTTGCACGTGCCATATAAGTACATATTACATCTTCGCCCGGAAGGACTTATTTTCTAGCAAACAATAGAAAATATTAGTAATCATGTTCACAAGAAATAGTGCGGAAGATATAAGAACATTATTTGCAATTTAAGCGCAAAAAATGTATCTACGACATCTCATGAGAATCCTCAAAATTTATCAGTACTTATACTATATTATGCATGCATCATACATTTATAAACCTTTCTATTGAATAACTACTATTAAAAAAACGCATCAAAATCCATTGCGTAGTTTTAAAGATCTGACCATATATAGGGACAGACAAGACTGCAGAAAGTGACTTTGTTTTAGTAATTATTCGTGAAAATTCATTCGACGAATAAATTATTCGCGATTAAATTATTCTACGAATAATTTATTCGAATAAAAATAATCATTCGACAATTTCATTCGTCATTCGCGATGATTTTTTTTATTCTTATTCGTTATTCGTCATTCGAATAAATTTTGCCCATCTCTGGTTCCAAAGTTAAGGGTCCAGGAAGTCAAATATGTTGATATTTATATGTAAACACTTTCTGTACATGGCAGACAGAGAGACAAGTCATAAAATTATGTGATACACACCTATTAGGCACGGTTTCATTATCAATTAATAGGTTTATTTTATAGGTTAGTTAATAAAAAAACACGAGAAAAAATTACATCATAGTAAAAACCTTAAATATAAATTATAAATAAAAAGAATATATCCCATGTCCTGGTGGGGAGATAGTGCCCAGAAGGCTGGCCGCATTGCCGCGCTGAACTGCAATGCTAAGTCGCGAAGTACTGACCATCCCTTTGGTCACCCGACGCCTCTATAAGGCGCTTGGAAATATCCTTATACAGGCGACGCGCACTTGGCCCCTACCGCTCCAAAGTTTCAATGTGTCACGTTAGAAAGTCAGAGAAATAAGGAAAAGGTAGGAAAGTATGTGGCTTGGGGAGGTAATTTTTTGCTAGTCGTTCAGTGGACACTTGGACAGACCGTTAAACGTTACGATGGCGTGTTGTTTATGTTCGATAGATCCTGGCTATATACCTGTGAGCTAGTTCTTCTACGCTGCAAGTAAATAACTGACTCAGTGTGATGCCGAAGCGTTTTGTTAGTTGTGGCCTAGTGTGCGTTACTGTGTAAGCCTAATTGTGGCCTAGTAAGTCTATATTAAGTAGATCTTGGACACCTGTGAGCTATTTCGTCCATGCCTCAGGTCAGTAGCTGACTCAGTGTGATGTCGAAAGTTATTGCCTACTATAGGTTAGTGTGATGTTCTTAGTTGTTGAAGTTGGTGAAGACTAGTTGTGGCCTAACAAGCCAATGTTCAGTGGATCCTATATACCTGTGAGCTAGTTCTTCCATGCTACAGGTCAGTAGCTGACTCAGCGTGATGTCGAAACGTCGAGCGGCGGGGAGCGGGGGCGGCGCGGGGGAGAGGTATTCTTCTTCACTGCTTGTTGTGGCGGCTGAGGATAGACGCGGTTTCATGCTGCGGTCCGCCTGCAAAACAAAATTTGCTTAATCTTTTGACGTCCATTGGATAAGTATCGTTTGTCTCTTTGCGTCTTATTAAGACTAGCGACCCGCCCCGGCTGCGCACGGATACTATACCTACATATAAACCTTCCTCTTGAATTACTCTACCTATTAAAATCTCATCAAAATCCGTTGCATAGTTTTAAAGATTTAAGCGTACAAAGTGACATAGGGACAGAAAAAGTGACTTTATTTTATACTATGTAGTGATAAGTAAGATAATAATAAGGTAAGTAAGATCGTCTATAAGACCGAAAGGGGCAAGCGATACGGGGCAGCGGGCAAGGAGCCTGCTAAATTAGGGTGCATATATGAATAAGGGGACTATACTCGGCCACCGCTATGAAATCAATCCTGACAACTGTCATTTCCATACAATATGTGTTAAAAAGTGACATTGTTGACAGATAATCTATGAAACTGACAGCTGTTAGGCGACCGACTATATTCATTGTAGAGTATTGTGTGTGCGCTTTGCGTCTTCTTTCCTTATGCGTACTTCCAAGGAGTGGAATTCCTTCCGGCGTCTATAATTCCGAGATCATATAACCCGTCAACCTTCAAGTCAAGGGTGAATAGGCACCTTCCGGGCAAACTCACTCCATCGTTGGCCACGTCTGCCCTTGGCTAGTCTGTGGCCATGAGTAAGCCTATTTCAAATTAAAAAAAAAAGTAAGTGAATCCTTACCAAAGGCTCTCTCTTCCTAGCCGGTCTCGGCAACGGGGGGCCCTCGTCGTCGATCTGCGGGGGCCTCGGGGGAGGCCGGGTCACTGTCAGGTCCCCCGTCTTTTTAGAGGCAATTGAATTGAATCGCAATTGGTTGATAAACGAAGAAGTTCAAATTACTACTAGTCTTATCTAGTAAATCATTTCCGAACAACAACGTGCATATTTGCCTAAAGTATCAACTCCAGGATCTCAAATTTGGCAAAAATGGTTGTTTTAGAGTAAAAGTGTGTATTTGTAGGTTAATCAATTGTTTGGTAAAATAAGACAACTAATGATAAACACGCTTTAAAACAAATTAACCCTTACCAAAGGCTCCCTCTTCTTAGCCGGCCTCGGTAGTGGAGGGCCATCCTCGGCGATATGAGTCTCCCTTTATCTTATCAATACCTATGTCTACAAGACCGAAAGAGGCAAGCCATAGTCATCGGCTTGCTAAATTAAGAGTAGTGCTACAGTATTGTAATGTAAGTGAATCCTTACCAAAGGCTCTCTCTTCCTAGCTGGCCTCGGCAGCGGGGGGCCCTCGTCGTCGATCTGCGGGGGCCTCGGGGGGGGCCGGGTCACGGTGAGGTCCCCCGTCTTTTTGATTAACATAGGCTGATGATGATTGTAATGTAAGTGAATCCTTACCAAAGGCTCCCTCTTCCTAGCCGGCCTCGGCAGCGGGGGGCCCTCGTCGTCGATTTGGGGGGGCCTCGGGGGGGGCCGGGTCACGGAGAGGTCCCCCGTCTTTTTGATTAACATAGGCTGATTTTATTTATTTATTTTTATTTATTTTTTTTTTTTTTATTTTATTATTCCAAAATATTACACAGTATTACAGTTCTTAAGATCTAAGGCACTGTGAAATTCATAATTAAACGCATGTATACAATTTAGGTACAACACACAATCTAAAACTATTTAAAACAATTATATAAGATTAACAAAAGCACAGATATTTAATAAATAACAGTAGAAGGTCGGTTATCCATCGTCTCGCATAACCTCTTGCATTCGTCACAAAGCGTCTTCCAACCACTGTCAAAAACATCGCAATCAGGTGCCGATTTAAGAAGCGCGTTTAAATATTGCAAAGCCCGTATTAGTGGCGATTCCCTGTACGCCGCCGTCCGCGCCTTAGGAACTGCCAGTAAGTCACGAGTACGTGGCCTTAGATCCATTTTTGATTGGGACAGAGAAGGCACAAGAAGCCGAACCAGCTGTGAGACCAGAAGGGGACAGTCGGAATCCCCACGTAATATTCGGCAAGCTCCTATCACGAGTGCATAATTGCGCCTCACTTCCAAGGAGTTGAAGCCAAGAGTTCCGAGCAAAAACTTTGTCGGGTAAAGGAAGGGGTAACGTCCGTAGGTCTTTTTGTATAAAAATCGCAAAAAAGCCTTTGAATTTTTTCTAGTAGCAAGGAATAAGTCACCTCATGGGGATTCCACACTATAGATGCTGCCTCCAGCTTGCTTCTGACTCTCTTCCTAGCCGGTCTCGGCAGCGGGGGCCCTCGTCGTCGATTTGGGGGGGCCTCGGTGGGGGCCGGGTCACGGTGAGGTCCCCCGTCTTTTTAGAGGCAATTGAATTGAATTGCAATTGGTTGATAAACGAAGAAGTTCAAATTACTACTAGTCTTATCTAGTAAATCATTTCCGAACAACAACGTGCATATTTGCCTAAAGTATCAACTCCAGGATCTCAAATTTGGCAAAAATGGTTGTTTTAGAGTAAAAGTGTGTATTAGTAGGTTAATCAATTGTTTGGTAAAATAAGACAACTAATGATAAACACGCTTTAAAACAAATTAACCCTTACCAAAAGCTCCCTCTTCCTAGCCGGCCTCGATAGTGGAGGGCCACCCTCGGCGATATGAGTCTCCCTTTATCTTATCAATACCTGTCTACAAGACCGAAAGAGGCAAGCTATAGTCATCGGCTTGCTAAATTAGAGCAGTGCTACAGTATTGTAATGTAAGTGAATTCTTACCAAAGGCTCCCTCTTCCTAGCCGGCCTCGGCAGCGGGGGGCCCTCGTCGTCGATTTGGGGGGGCCTCGGTGGGGGCCGGGTCACGGTGAGGTCCCCCGTCTTTTTGATTAACATAGGCTGATGATGATTGTAATGTAAGTGAATCCTTACCAAAGGCTCTCTCTTCCTAGCCGGCCTCGGCAGCGGGGGGCCCTCGTCGTCGATCTGCGGGGGCCTCGGGGGGGGCCGGGTCACGGTGAGGTCCCCCGTTTTTTTAGAGGCAATTGAATTGAATCGCAATTGGTTGATAAACGAAGAAGTTCAAATTACTACTAGTCTTATCTAGTAAATCATTTCCGAACAACAACGTGCATATTTGCCTAAAGTATCAACTCCAGGATCTCAAATTTGGCAAAAATGGTTGTTTTAGAGTAAAAGTGTGTATTAGTAGGTTAATCAATTGTTTGGTAAAATAAGACAACTAATGATATACACGCTTTAAAACAAATTAATCCTTACCAAAGGCTCCCTCTTCTTAGACGGCCTCGGTAGTGGAGGGCCATCCTCGGCGATATGAGTCTCCCTTTATCTTATCAATACCTATGTCTACAAGACCGAAAGAGGCAAGCCATAGTCATCGGCTTGCTAAATTAGAGTAGTGCTACAGTATTGTAATGTAAGTGAATCCTTACCAAAGGCTCTCTCTTCCTAGCCGGCCTCGGCAGCGGGGGGCCCTCGTCGTCGATCTGCGGGGGCCTCGGTGGGGGCCGGGTCACGGTGAGGTCCCCCGTCTTTTTGGGGGGCAAGGGCGGCGGGGGCGATGCGCTGTCTGAGTTCAGCTTCGAACTGGGCTGCGGACGCTGACGGATTGTGCTCGTGTCTGTGTTCTGAAACATGCAAATGAGCTTGTGTGTTATTTTTAAAACAGACGGTAATACAGTATACGTGAAAAGGTTAAGAAAAACTCCTGTTGTATGTGGGTGAATCAACTTTCTTCTGTCTGTTATTGCCATGGTTACGGTCGCCTGACTCACGCTGGTTTTATGCAAAATTATGCTAATTGAACTATGCAAATATACTTGTAGTCCATGTTTGTAGGAGACCTTTTAAGGAAAGAGCTTATTAACATCAAAAAAATAGCATGTTTACATAGTTTAAGTAGCATAATTTTGCATAAAATCAGCGTGACTCAGGCGACCGTCACAATGGCAATAACAGACAGAAAAAAGTTGATTCACCCATGTATAGAATAGAATAGAAAATAATTTATTCGTGACACACATTACATACATTAAAAGGACAAAGTAGATATGACAGTATATAGAAAAAAGAAGGTGCCACGAAATGGTCTCATCTCAGCATGTTGCTGGCGTGAGCCAGCGCTGATCTTCCGATGAGACCATGTGGTTGTAATCTATCCATATTTGTTGTCTTGTGTTCGCATTTTAAACATATATTGTCTATTCTAATAGATCACTACTACGTTCAGCAGGTGACTTACATAAGTTTTTTACCTATATATTGTGCAGCGCTTAAACAATAAATGGAGTTTTCAAACTTTTCCGTTCACGACAAAATGGTATACGCATGGCAGAACGCAAGAATTTTGGTTGTTCTTGGCGTTGAAAAGGTAAAAACAAAGCTAATTTGACAAGAAAAGATATTTTGAAATAATAAAACCGAGATAAGTACTTGCCAAAAATCGAAAATTGGAACAAAAAAATATTACTAGTCTGTGGATTGGGATCCCTTTCTTTCCCATATATTTGTTAATCCGAATTTTGTTAGTCAGAAATTGATATCCATATAATTTACTGATATAAGCATCAATGGTCATAATTTTTGTTAAGTATAACGATTAATAGATCTAACATTACTAACCTATAACATTACATACTCTAATTACAAAAGGTATAAAATTGCTGACTATAACATTCAAAGGTCTATCATTTTTTAGAAATATTTTAAGTCATAGATTTGAACCTACTAATGGTTCTTACTTATATTGTTTTAATAACTAACCGAATTTCATCCAAAAAATTTAATATTAAATACGAAATTTATAACTTTCCTTAATTGAAATTAGGAAATTTGTGGACTATGATGCAACTAAGGAAACTTCCTTACCTACTCGACTCTAAGGCAGGTCAGTGTAGGTACGACGACGAGCGAAGCGAGGAGGAGTGTTAGGTTGAACTGTGACCTTACAGCGCGCGAGCCGAGCGAGCGAAGCGAGCCGAGCGAGCGAAGCGAGCGTGCCGCGGTAGCGGCCGGCGAAGCGCCAGGACCGACTTTTAAAATAATACTCTTACTATTTACTTACTAACTAAGTTTATTACCAAGTTAACTTACTAAATTTATTAGGTGGTTACATTGACCATCATTACATTGACATAATCACGCGACTTGCGAATATAGACGTTGTAACAGTTATAATAAGGAAGGTTATTGCTTTTAACATTCTGGAAATGATGCTGTATGGATTTTAAAAGTTATGGGCATCGACTTTTATGACTAACAATAATTATGACCTACATAAAACTGACCACCGATTTATAATATAAATTTTTATGACTTATGACAATATGACTAAAAAAAAATCGGATCTACAACGTTATTCGCTTCAAAAATCGAACTTCAAACTTTATGGGAACCAATAGAGACCCCTGTGGATTATAGTGTGAAAAAGATGTAGATTTTATATTCCATATTTTTTACTTTTTTCCCATGCATAGATTTTACTCTTTCCCATTTTTTTTACTTTATGGATGACGATTCGAAAGCACTTGTCAAGTACACACATTGAATGAAACTTATATAATAAACAACCCAACACAGTACCTGTCTCTGTAGTCTAGGTGACTTAGGTATAGGCTCAGGCGGCAGTGACACCTGAAGTGGTCCGTTGAACACGTTCTTCCCCTCCTGCGATTGCGACTGCGACTGCGACTGCGATTGCGACTGCGATTCCGTCTTATCGTGCTCCCTATTAAGCTTCCGACCATACTCCTCCCGCAGCGAAAGAGGCTCCGTCCGCCTCTGCTTCGGAAACTCCTGCATACTCGTAAACGGGTCATCCTTAAACGAGTCCGAAAACGGGTCCGTACTGTCAAACGGATCCGTCTCCTCAAACGGGTCTATCTGCGCGAAAAAATTCCCAGCCGAATACAGCGGGCGTCCGATAGAAACCGTACCGCCAGAGTGCCGAGTAAGTGACGTCATAGTCGTCTGACCGTACTCTTTTTCGGGCATGTCGGTTAGCAAACTTTGCGTGGTCGGCACCAGGTCTTTGAGCACTTTCTTTGGCGGGTTTTTGAGCTCCTGAAAGAAGAGTTTTTTGTCAACGTAAGGTTTACTCCGGCCGGTGCCGAGGGGGTCTAGTTCGGTGAATACGTCGTAACCGAGCGCCGTCGCCGTCCGGGGGACCTGTAACACAGGTTTCGGGTCATTCGGCCCGTTTTTGACACTATTGGACTAATAATTAGTTGAGCTGTCATTTTGTAAGAATCTGTTGATATATCCCAAATACAAATCCTATCTTGTGAATTACTCGTGAATTCGTCTAATACGTTGTGCGTTGTGTGATTTATTAGTTTCAAAAAGGCTTATATCTTCTTTGTAATAAAAGTATCGCAAATTGTCATGAGTACTGAGTAGTATAGATTACGGAAGTCTTTATTTTTCCAAACTTTTGAAGAATAGGTCCGGGGGCCTATATCTCAAAAGCATGTAACGTTTAATACAAGCGCAAGTCCTTATTTAATTTATAGTGTTAAAAAGAGACTTCCACTTGTATTACAAGTTACAAGATTTTGAGAAATGGGCACTTGGTAGCATTCCATTTGATGTTTAGTTAACTGACTCTTATGTAAAGTTTTAATAAAGCATCCTCTCCGGCTAGTGGTGTAAGGTTAGAACCAGAGGTAGCTTAAAATGTTTATAATCTTGATAAGGAATAGAATAGAAAAAAGTAACAATAAACACGTTATTACAAACAATTACAGGTTAATGTACCGTTTCACAGTCCAAGAAGTCAGTGCGCAGTTATTTTACTCAAGTTGGATTATTAGTCGTGAGTTAAAAATATCAATTTATATTTTTATTAGGATACAAAAACAGAGTAAATCAACATGACAGTAAACTAACAGCATTAGTCCAATACTTGAAAGGCGGAGAAGCGACAGAGACGGCGGTGCGGGGATACTACTCGGTGAAATCGCTCTATGGAGCATTGGACGCGAAGCACATTCAGACAACACTCAATTATAGGAACAGAGGGACATGCAAGTCGGGAGCTCCATTGGCTCAGTTACACTGGTACATCGGTCACAACTAATCAAGAACGGACTACAAGACTAGAAGTACGTGTAGGCTAAAGTTATCTACGAAAAATTGAGGTTCCTGGTTTTTTTTTCTAACTACATAAATCTCTCTGGATATTGGTCAAACTGTAATCATCATTTTGCAGATACATTGCTAGTCACTTAATAGCAAATCTTTCAAAGTACGTTTTTTTCGTAGGGTTGCTTCGGAGAAGGTTTTACATAGTAAAATCGCATAACGCGATTCGTTATAATATAAATGTAACATATACTATGCTACTAAATGTTCGATGTAGCGAATGATAAATGTAACATATATAAAAAATGTGATGTATGTGATGAATGAAACACATGTAATATAGTGCAAATCTTATTCGAATCGAATATGGACAAACAATATCAAATCGTATTTTAGATTTGTAAGGTCACAAGATAAAAGACTAAGTTTATCGGTGTAGGTACAGTCGGGTTCAAAATTGCATGGACAGTTTATAAATGTAGTATAATTAATTCATAAATCGTCTATGCAATTCTGAACGCCACTGTACAGTGAAAATCAAAGATATAGATGCGTAAATGCGAACAAAGCGTAAAATATACGTATACACATACACAACCCTATTATTATTAGGTCGTGTATACATGTTTTTTGCACTTTGTGTGCATCTATATTTTTTATCTTGACCGTACATTAGAACTAACTATGATTGGCCAATCTAAAAGTACTAAGTACTAAGAGACACTTCAGCTCGTTAGTACAAAACACAAGAATAACGTTACAGTATGATTCGTTTTTAATACCACAGGCGTTGTCAATCATACTTCATAGTCCCTTTTCAGTCCACTGCTAGACATAGGCCTCTCCTATTACTATGAATATGGATACTAAGGAGGTAATGCTAAAAATCGCCACTCTGGGCAAGCAGGTAAGGCAGGCAATAGTGTGTCTACTATGATAACGCTGCTCATCATCAATAAATGGAATAGTTTCATACTTGAAACCTTTTGGTGCAAATGGCTGTTTTCTATAGTCGACTTTAACATCGGATTAACCTAGAGAACCTTAGCTTGAATCGATATTGTAAACAATATGAATACAACAACAGTGACTAACTACCATGCAAGTTATTAATGTTACAATGGATTACTAGCAGCTACGGTGTAATAATGTAAGCCGAATGAAATGTTTGTTATGTTTCATTGTTGTAACGATTCTTATGACAATTTTGTGATACAACGAGTCGTTGACCTTTTAGGTAACATTTTTGGTCAGTCAGTATAAGTACTGGCTATCAAAAATGATATATATCTTGGTAGCATGCATTTTAGTCTAATCTAAATAATTATACTACAAATGATTACAATATTTATGATTATTGAGACTATTGGAAGATGTAATGAGATGAGGTAAATCGAGATTTGCAAATGATACAAACCAGCAAATGTTCTCAACTTTAGCAGGTGGGTTGTCTAGTCTAATTTTAATTAGATCAAAGACGTTAAAATGTAATCATCTAAACAGGATCCGAAGTTACGTTAATTATAGAAGTTATAATATTATTAAAATTAGTAGTCAGTTCCAATTCCTACAGAATGTATTCATTTATAAAAATCTTAGTTGAAGTAAGCATCGCTGATTTGAATCAATATTCTACGTGCAATTACTTCATCCTAAGGCACTGGTCTCACCGCGAACTACTAAGCTATGAACTATCGGCTATAAACACGAACAAAAGATACGCACTCCCGTGTAAAAACAAGAGACACGGCGATACTCGCCCGGCGGTGATAGCTGATAGCTGGGCGAGTATCGCCGTGTCTCTTTTATTTACACGGGAGTGCGTATCTTTTGTTCGTGTTTATAGCCGATAGTTCATAGCTTAGTAGCTCGCGGTGAGACCAGTGCCTAATACTGATGATACACATGCAAACTACCATGACAAAACTGTCCATTCATGACCTTTATTTATTACAATACGCATAAAATACACGAATGTTCAGTAATCATCATTCATTTTCAACTGTCGTTCTTTGTCTATTTTTACTAGTTACTATTGAATCTTATTCCTAGGACTAGAAAGTCGTCATTCAATAAAGGATTATCACAGAAAACCTCATTTTATGCCAATCGCTAACGCTCAATCGTGAATCGTAAACGAAAGGCAACTAACTGTATTTGTCACACTAATGAGAAAGAGTTTAACGAAAAGAGAAAACTACGATACTGGGCGTTAGCGATTGGCAACTTGGCTACGCACTCAGTACTCGTATCACATTTTTTTTTTTACAATAGACAAAAAATTTAGAAAATGAATGACTATATTGGCGATGGTCTTTAACTAGATACTGTCCTATTACTTCAAATACCAGCTATGTTCACAAATCTGGTTTTGGCAGAATCAATGTCATTATCATGAATTTTTGAATTTCATTATCGAAAAACATAATACGTGCACATAGCTAGTATTTGCAGTAATAGAACGATACTATTTACAAACATGACTAGTATCTTCTAACCCCCTTATTCATAAACGTCTGCTAACTTAGCAGGCCAAGTGTTGTTTGTCCCTTTCGGTCTTATCAACGTGCACAAGAGTGAAAGGGACAAACAATGCTTATCGGCTTGCAGAGCATTCCATGAAAACATCTACTTTTTGTCGCTTACGTGTCGCTATGGTAGCTACCCTAATAAAATATGCTAGCTGCTACGAAACACTGTCAATCTTAAAGCCTTGATATGTTATTATTACACCGTAACCTGATACTCAGCTCAGCTTCAAAAGTATTGAAAAGACAGTGTCGCTTACGACATGTTCTCATGGAATGCTCTTTAGCTAAGTTACGAGGCGTTTATGAAAGGAGGTAAGTCTTAGAATCTAAGATACTCACAGGTGGCTCCGGTTCTACCCGCTGCGGTACCGGTGGCTCCAACTCCGGTGCAAGATCGAAAGGTAATTGAGTCTTGTTGGGACTGAACACCGTGCGCGGAGCGGAAGCGGACGCTGAAGCGGAGGCGGGCGCTGAAGCGGTAGCGGAAGAAGAACGCGCCCGCGTTGCGGTACTGATGCCTGGTGGCGGGGGCAGTAGACCTTTCTGGAATTAATGTTTCTTTTATGATAAGTTGTCTGCTGGTCCCCTGACTAAGTCAATGTGTGTAAGATGTCCCAAGATATTTATTTAACTTAAACGCTTTTGATAGGTTGTGCTTATTATTTATTGAATTACTTGACACAATTTGAATTAAAAAAATTACAATATCGTCCTACAAAACTGTTAACAACAGTTTGACTGTGGGAGCAGCAGTCCCTTAATTAATTGTTTTGACAGGGATTTAATCGAACTGATTGTACTTAATAATAACTACCACTAAAGAAGCATTACTTAGCAATCAAGTAATGCTTCGTTAGCAGTCTCCTGAATTTATTATAATTTTGTTCATGTCTGATGGCTTCAGGCAAGCTGTTTAGTAAATATGGAATACGCTTTTTCAGCGTTCTATCCCCATAATAATTGCTTATCCTTGGGACAAATAGTTTGCCAGTGGCCAATGCCCTAGTATTGCGAGTATGGTCTATAGGCTTCAATGCAGGGTACTTCAGGCTAGGTTCCAGAGAGCTATGGTTATTGGTTAGAAGTAAATATTAATGTTTTAAGCTTACTGGTAAGATTTTGCATTACGAGTTGTCCACTAACCTGTGACGGCACAATGAACGAATCTCCGAAAGGATCCGTGGACGGCGTCAGTCCTTCCACCCGAGTTAGTCCCCTCATCAACGAAGTCAACTCTTGCTCGTAGTCCACTAATTACACCACGACTTTGTCAGCCTCCGTAGCCTAGTTGGTAGTGATCCTGCCTACGAAGCTGTAGGTTTCCGGGTCCAAATCCCAGCTAGGGCACTATTTGTGTATTTATTTGTCACAAATATTTGTTCCTTGGTCGTGGCTGTCTGCGTATTTAAGTATCTATTATACATATCGTCGCTTGGTACCCTCATCACAAGCCTTAATTGAGCTTACCGTAGGACTAAGTCAATCTGTGTAAGATGTCCCAAGATATTTATTTAACTTAAACGCTGTCTCGCTTTTGATAGAATGAGCTTATTATATCCACTAACCTGTGACGGCACAATGAACGAATCTCCGAAAGGATCCGTGGACGGCGTCAGTCCTTCCACCTGAGTTAGTCCTCTCCTCAAAGAGCTCAACTCTTGCTCCAAGTCCACTAATTCCGCTACACCTCCCTCGGCTGTGTCTTGGTTTTTCGAGGTAGATGTGCTAGTTTCACCGATTGTTGTGATGCTCTAGAATAGAGGGATTTCTATTAGTTTTACTTTAGATCAAAATATTTTTTTATTTTTCACAAAAGAAATTGTAGGTACCTACTACCTATTTCACTCAGTAAGAAACTGTACTAAAAAAATACACACACAAATCAGTGTTGTTTTAATAAGAATTCCAAATCAATTTTGCTTTGATTATGGAGTAACCACAGATTTTCTACGATTTCAAGTAGCTACACCTGTAATTCAAATTTAAATTGATTTCGTAATAAAAGTAGAAAACTACTGCTCCTGTGAACTTAGAATATACATCTAAACAGGTAATTCTTAATTAGCATATTTGATAGTTAATATCTTAACTACTCATTAGTGGTTGTCAAAAATGTGGTATTAAAACTTGTGATTTTGAACATCTAATTTATTTAAAACTTTAAAGGCATAGGAAGCCCGATTTGATTGAATCCACTGCAAACTCTCGTTTCTAATCTCTCTCGTGCTATTCTGAAATTCGCTAATAATTTCAATAGTAAAATTATTAGGGACGCAGTA
>JALPQI010023683.1:0-25266 GCA_025490895.1 Thaumatotibia leucotreta
TTGCCTACCCTAACTAAGAACCCTGTGCACGCCACTGACAACATATCATTATCCTTAACCAACTCCGAGTTCCCTCGCACTTACTCCAAGTTCATCATCAGGCCTATCTTGTGATATTTGACCCATGCTCACCAAGAGGATCCTAAAAAGCCAACAGAACATATCATTATCTCAAACTCAACCCAACTCCGAGTTACCTCGAACTTCCTCCGAGTTCATCATCAGACCCATGTTGAGTATTTGACCCATGCTCACCAAGAGGATCCTCAAAAGCCAACACAACATATCATTATCTCAAACCAACTCAGAGTTCCCTCGTACTTACTCCAAGTTCATCATCAGGCCTATCTTGTGGTATTTGACCCATGCTCCACAAAGAGGATCCTCAAAAGTGAACACAACATTATCATTATCTCAAACCAACTCCGAGTTCCCTCGCACTTCCTCCAAGTTCATCATCAGGCCTATCTTGTGGCATTTGACCCAACTGCTAATCCTCAAAGCCAACACAACATATCATTATCCTTAACCAACTCCGAGTTTCCCTCGCACTTACTCCAAGTTCATCATCAGGCCTATCTTGTGATATTTGACCCATGCTCACCAAGAGGATCCTAAAAAGCCAACAGAACATATCATTATCTCAAACTCAAAACCAACTCCGAGTTACCTCGAACTTCCACCAAGTTCATCATCAGACCCATGTTGAGTAATTTGACCCATGCTCACCAAGAGCAGCCTCAAAAGCCGACACAACATAATATATCATTATCTCAAACCAACTCCGAGTTCCCTCGCACTTACTCCAAGTTCATCATCAGGCCTATCTTGTGGTTTTTGACCTAACTGCTCATCCTACAAAGCCATCGTAGGATATCATTGTCTCAAACCTACTCCGAGTTCCCTCGAACTTCGTCCAATTTCATCATCAGGCCTATCGTATGACACGGAACCCAACTCATACCAAGATAATACTAAAAAGCCAACATAACATTTATCGATGTCAAATCAACTCCGAGTGCCCTCGTATTGCCTTCGAGATCAATTATTGTCAGGCCCATCGGTGGAAATCACATGGGCGATGAGCGTTCCTGACTCAAAAAACCTGCGTTAAAAAAACTGTCCACATTACGTACTTACGCAATAAACTGTAAAAATTTTGAATCAAACGACTTGTTTACTTACCACTAACTACGTAAAAAACTACAAACTACTGATTACTACTGAATAATCTAATCTAAAAAAGATTGGAAAATGTTACATAGCTAAAAATCAATCCTTATTTTCATCTCTATTCCGTAAACCCGGTTAAACTTACTTAAAACAAAGCACGTGGTCACGGTAATTAACGAAACCAACATTGTCCCACCTCTAATGGTACACGTGCTTCGTAAGAAAGGAATAGCACATTGAATTTTTGATTTGATGAATGGGGAGAAGTACTATAAAGTATAAATAAATAAATAAATATCTTGGGACATCTTACAAAAATCAACCTAGTCCCATGGTAAGCTCAATTAACTATGTCTCAATTAAGAATGACTTTTCTGCGGAATGTAGTTCCGTCTATTTTTAAATTAGAACTTCTTGTTGATTTTGCATACCTATTCACACAACACATGCACAGAGCATCAAAATCGAATCCACTGCAAAATAGTAAGCACTTGGTTTCGCTCGAATCCCGACGCACATTAAAGGATCAAACTTTTCTGTATAAGATTTTAAATAATTACATTGACTCGCCTTATTTAGTAAGCAAAATTTATTTTAAAACTCCCCGTTTGAACACACGACACAACAGGCTATTGTACATTCCCTTTACGCGAAAGAATTATAAATCTAATTCATTCATAAATAAAACGTGCAGGTGTAATAATACTCTTTTCTCCCATATTGATATGTTTAATGTTCCACTAGTTACATTTAAGCGCGAGGTATTTAAAACCTTGAATGGTGAAGTAACTCAGGAAGATTAATTATACTTACCCTTAATCTATATTGTACTTTTTAGTTTTACGCACATTGCCAACAAATGTCTGTTTTTCTTTTGTGTTAAGTTGAATTTGTTTGTTACTCCGCATTTTTTAATCATGTATGCGTGTTAAAATCTAGTGGCAACTTCATTGATTTATGTATTAATCAGCGTGATTATGTTTAAGAATAATTGTATCGTTTGTGCCCGAATAAACATTAAAACTATAAAACACATGGACATTTCAAAGAAGTGAAATGCACTTTTTCGACTTTTTTATTGCCAAAAACGAGCGCTATTTACGGGTCTGTTATTTAGTCGCATCGCAACTGAACAGGCACGACGAGCGCCGCGTCTATATCAGTGCGAGAAATATAACGGCTGGTGACTGCGAGTCGCCTTATAATGAGCGTCTATAGGAGGTGGTCTGTGACCAGCAAGAAATGCTACCCTTCGTTTACGAGTAGGAGCATAATTATTAATTAAAAATTTAAAACAATAACTAAGTAGTAGACCCTGAAGGTGCATTCCGACCAAACGAACATTCGCTATGCTAGCCCCCCACTCTACGAAATTCGATCGTTACACAAAACGTGATTGGTTGATTTCGTAGAGCGGGGGATAGAACAGCGAATGCTCTTTTGGTCTGCATGCACCTTAAAGGGTCAACGGATTGAAAATGGTGATGTGTTTTGATTGGCCAGTTTGAATAAAATTATTTTGAAAACTGTACAATCTATATAGGTAAATAAATAAAATCTAACTAACCTAACCTATACATATCTAAGATTGGCCCTTGTGGCATTGTAGCGAAGATGCAGGCGGCATTTCCTCGTTGTATCGCAATATTTACGCGTTGTGCGAGCAAGTCGCCAGCTCTTCGGTCTTTAGTAACGGTGGAAATCATAAATATACATCTACAACATTTTTTTTTGTAGTTTATTTTTATATTTTTAAGTTGTTTCCACACCTTCCACCTTACGACTATAGATAGTCTATGAAGACCTTCGTGCTATCGATGGAAAAACTTGGCATCAATGGTGTGTCTATGATTTTTTTTTTGTGTAAGGCATGAATTTTGTAGAAAAAAATACTTTCTTTACTATAGCTTTTTTAGCAATACATACACTTTACCCATTGTAATTAAAAATACTCAATTGCAATATTCATCATTAATCTATGTAAAAGTAACAAAATAATATCCTATCTACATGCGACCATGTGCCGCTTACTCTATACACGCTCATACAAAAAGTCACGAATGTGATATATTATTGGCCGGTACTGTAGATTCCTTAAATATAGTGTGATCACCCCAAATCGGTCAGTATGGAGATTTTGGAAACCATAACAGATAGCGAAATCTTGTCTTAGGAACCATGAGATCGATTTTAGTAAAAAGAAAAACTGCATTCATACAATTACAAAAATACGTGTACTCGGTCCAGGAATCGAACCAGGACTGTTTGAAAAATAAAAAAAATTTATTTTCATTTGGACATCGGTTGTGTAACTCTTATTAGTTTAGGGTAGTAAATGTTACTAAGAAACATGCATGATAACACAAACATGATATCTAAAACTTATAAAAATGACAAATTATGTATTCTTATTGCCGTCACCACACGGCTGGCACACCCCAACTCCTCCTGCGGGTGTCGTAAGAGTCGACTAAGGGATTGAAGTGTCACTGACCATTATTTGATAAGATAAAATATTGATGATGAGCAGCAGCGTCATCATAGTGGACACATTACTGCGATTGCCAATCCGCTTGTCCAGCGTGGCGATTATGGGTATTTTCCTCCTAATGCGATTATTCGCATAGTTAATAGGAGAGGCCTACGTCCAGCAGTGGACTATCATAGGCTGATGATGATAAAAATGAATTGATTTTTAACACTGGAGTTTTATTTTTTGACTTTGTATGGGAAAGTAACAAACCATGATAGATATCGAAATCTGTTCTTAGGAACCATGCCATTATTATTAAATCTATAAATGAAGCCATGTAGGTACTAGGTACTTACATGCGACCTTACTGAGCCCTGGTTGGACAAATATTTTTGCTTGCTCCTATGCGTTTGAACATTTCCGGTTGCGTGAATTTCGTCCGTTTTAATATTCTCCTTAAATTATTAATTCATTTGTGGAAAATAAACCTAAAATGTTTGACTCATAAATGACATTGACTTGGCGGTGACAAATTACCAAAAATGTTTGTGGTCACTAACCAAAAAGTATTTTACGCGTTCATATAAATTTGAATTACTACATAGGTAGTTGTCAGCCTCCTAGTTGACCCTACGAAGCAGAAGGTTTCGGGTTCGAACCCCAGCGAAGGGATTATTTTTTGTATTTTTTTATTACAAATATTTGTTTCTTGGTCGTGTCTGTCTATGATATTTAAGTACGAGAACCTATATATTATATAGTTATCTATATATTATAATAGAATATGATCGTCTATTCTTATTACCCACAACAGCCTTAAATTAAGCTTACCGTGGGACTAGGCCGATTTATGTGGGATGTCCCGAGATATTTAATAGTTTATTGTTATTTATTGATAGACAGTAATTGTATATATTACCTCTCGGATTTTAGTATCGTACTAAAGAACTTAGTCCATTCTTCCACACTGTTGTACAAGTTATGCTAAAAGAGAATTAAAGCGAGCGGCAAAGTTTGATAACAAATTAGGTAGGTACCTACTGACTGCAATTCATAAATCCGCTATATTGTCTTTTGAAATCTGGCCAGGCGAATCTAAGGATCAAATTTTACCGGATATTTTTTTTGATATAAACAATAACAACATACCTATTTTATGAAATGCCCTAACTTTGAATAATCCATCTATTGACCGAATATATTACTACTTAGTGAGGTAATTTAACTAGCAGTTTTCAAGTGACATCTGTGATGGATATGGTTAAGCTTACCTTGTCATCTGCCTCCATGTCAGTTTTCATGGATAGTATTATTCACGCACATATACAAAGGCAAAGAGCGAAATTGTATCAATTTTCAAATTGATAATTCAGAAATACTATACCACTTTTTGGACTTTTTTTTACATACGCGCAATCTACGGGATACGTACAGCTCACTATCAAGGTTCAAAATTACAAAAAGTCTACTAATTAACAGAGTTAATGTCGACAAATTTGTATGAAAATCTCACAGGGACATCCACCTTAATCCGGAAATTTTCACCGCTACATACCAATAAGTTTTTCAAAAAGACTTATGTACGAAATATCATCTGATATTCACAAGAGCTTAACGGTGAATAAAACATCGTTAGGAAACCTGTATACATCTGCGAAGAAATTCAAGAGCGTATGTGAAGTCCCCACAAGTACTGGGCCAGCGTTGGGCCCACGCAAAATAAGCAAGTTTGATGTCGAGTTGCGGAAAAATGGCCAGGACACAACAACAACAACAACAACATCGTGGGTTGACAATCAATACACACTAATTAACAAATACCTGTCTAGCCAACACGCCAATTGTGATCGTATAAGATAAGCGATAAGACCATAATAATGTATGGAAATGGTCACGTGACTTTTCGTTCGAATCTGTACTACTTATACATTTATTACTTATCGCTTATCGTATACGATTGCAGAATGGCGTCTTGACCATTTTTTCAAAGGTGTCCCTACATTTTTTGTAACATAAGTATTTTTTTATGATTTCTACCCAGAATCGGGCCAGTGTGGGGCCTATAGCCCAATCCCTCTCACATAATATATTACAAGAGGAAGCTTATGTGCCCAGCAGTGGGACATTATTTAGGCTAAAATACTAAAAATAAATACTAATACTATTTATCGTGAGCTCTTTTGATCCTAATAGGAAAAAATTCTGTCCCATTTACACACATTTTTCGAACTTTCTAATCCGTTACCGCTATACAAAATGTATAAAAAATGTTAACAGAATGGAAAACAAATCTTGAGACAAAAATGTTCGCCTATGAAGATCGAAAGAGCTTGCGATGAGATTCTTAGTGGAAATCATATTAAAAGTTCCATGTCCATCATTAGCCTATCTCAATTCACTGCTGGACGTAGGCCTCTCCTATTATTATATACGAGCCCCGATGCAGTGGAGTTCGTCTAGTTCGAAACAATTTTTACACATTTTTGAATATTTTAAAAATGATCACATTATGCTAATGATAAATTGTATGAACGTTAGTCATGGTTAATGTACTACATTTCAAGAGACACAACAATCTGAAGTACGCTTTTGTTGTTTAATAAATCGATTTTAACAAACCAGTGTCTAAATATAAAGCTTGACGCAAAATTTGCAGTGCATTAGGTGTACCATGTCGTCTTTAATATTAATGGCGTTCTTTACATTCATTGATTATTTACAAAATTAAAAATTGTGGAAAAAATTTAAAAAAATACCTCTCGTAAAATAGTTTTTTTTTAATTCTGATTAATGAAATCCAAATATTTTATACTCAAAGAAACTACTTTAGTACTACTATTTAATAGTGAAGGTTTTGTCTCTAAACCTTTTCCCCCGGATGAACGGGATAATCTCGAAAAACTGTCTAACTGGACGAGAACATAATATGCATCGGGGCTCGTATGCGCATTAGAAAGTAAATGCCCATAATAGCCTCGCTGGGCAAGCAGGTTGGCGATCGCAGTAACGTGTCCAATATGATGACGCTGCTGCCCCTCATCAATCTTATCACAAAATGGTCAGTAACACTTCAATCCCTTAGTCGGCTCTTACGACACCCACGGAAAGAGTTGGGGAGTTTGTTGGCGCAGTGCTTGATAATGGAGACCAGTAGGCTTATGATGATCCCGTTTCATTCATTTTATTTATTATTTTCTAGTCAAATCTTACAATCTACTTGACTTTATACTAAACGTAAAACTATTTTCCATGGATCAAGTTGGCAAGATTAATGCTTCTAAAGTGAGAATAAATATTAAAAAATAAAGACCGCGACCCGGGTATGTCGTTAAACTACGTCCAAAACCACCGGTGGATGGGCAGCAGCGGCAGATGATGAAAGACCCCAAGGTTTTGTGTTTTTTTTTTGGTACCATATTAATTCTAATATTTGTAAGTCAAACAGTTATAACTTATAAAATATCAAATCAAATTAAATATGTTACCTGGACAATATGCAACCCATATCCTATTCATCTTCCAATTTTATCTAAGCTCTTCAAACAATAAAGGTATTTATGAAGTAGCGAAATCTCCTTTCCTGAATAATGGGCATCTACTTCCGGCGATATATTTCCGCTATCTCGAGCCAACATGGCGTCCGTACTTCCGGTTGACCGTTATGGAGTGTTAATCGAGCATTATGCTTGACAAATGAAAAACTATCTCTGGAATTGTGGGTAGTATTCATATGCGTAAAAGCCGTAAAATTACACAAAATTGTTGCATACCTCAGAAAAATCAATTATTTTTTAATTTAGGACTGATTTTTTAATTGCCAGTTAACAGTATCTGTCAGATAAACGCTAGCTCTATCCTGTTTTGACTGATGACTTTAGAAAAGGATAGTTATAATTTTAACTAACGAATAAGTTTATCTGGCGATTGAAAAATCAGCCCTTAGTAGCATAAAAAAGTCACTGGGTGAATATCGCGTTTCAACCGCCCAATTTTGGTGGCATAATTTTTGCCGAACTTTCTAAACGTGTCAACGTTATACTTCGTTATATGTATAAGGTACCGTGCCTCCTTCAAATGACAAAGTAGCACATTGTTCAGAGACGGTTCAGAGACGAGCTGTCCGAATAGTCGATGATCCCAGACTCACTGGCGGTATTGAACCCTTAAGTCTAAGGAGAGACTTCGCCTCCTTATGTGTGTTCTATCGTCTGTACAATGGGTTGTGCTCTGAAGAACTGTTCGACATGATGCCAACGTCCACTTTTCATCATCGCACCGCTCGCCACCGACTGGGCGCTCATCCTCACACCTTGCAACCTAAATGGTCGCGCACCGTGCGGTTTCAGAGGAACTTCCTCCCGCGGACGGTCCGTCTGTGGAATGAGCTCCCTGCCGAGGTTTTCCCGTTGGACTACAGTATGGGGTTCTTCAAAAGAGGAGTGTACAAGTTCTTATTGGGTCGGCAACGCGCATGTGACACCCCTGGGGTTGCATAGGCTACGGTGACTGCTTTCCATCAGGCGGGCCGTATGCTTGTTTGCCACCGACGTGGTATAAAAAAAAAAAAAAAAAAAACATTGTAACTAATAGAAAGGCTAAAATGATGCCACCAAAATTAGGCGGTTGAAACGCTCAGATATTCACCCCACCATGTTACACTGTTGTACTTACTAATATTTGTTACGCCCATTAGCTTTAATAGCTCGCTCAACAGAAAATCGAATTGCCACAAATCGGGCAAAATCTAAGTGAAAACTTACGTGAAACTTCTACAATTTGCATGTAACATTCAACCCGAATGTGAGTTTCGAAAACCCAACTTGTTGAGCCCTCTAATGAACGGCCATCTTGAGTGCGAAGGTAAATGTTTTAATTATTTCCATCCTTATTGTCTTATAACTTCGCCTTTGCTGTACTAATTAAGAAGGATTTTAATTAAGCCTTTTCATACTTACATCTCGAAAGCCGCCGCATGCGTGGTGGGAAGTAAATAAGCCTATTTATCTTATGAAAGGGTAGCTAATATCGTAGAATTGGTTATTTATCCTAATAATGCTTCGTTATCAAAGGGTACATTTTCTGTATTAAATTCCTTTGTAAATAACTTGAATTTTCAAGAAAGCATTAGGTATAATGGTATACAGGAAAAAGTTCAATGTTTGAAAGCGATTTTAGGTTTTTACATATAGGTAGTTGAAGGCTTTTAATGAAAAAAAAAAAATTATTGCCATAATTATTGTGTTATACTCCATTTCAAATACCATGGCCCGATGCCGCATAAAACTTTGAAGTGGCATCGGGCCATGGTATTTGAAAGGGAGTAGGTATACTTATATTGAATGATTTACCTGTAGCGTTACTAAATAAAATAGAAACAATAGATAAAACTGTTAAATGTAAAAGAGTCCTAAAAAGTCACTTTATAAACTGTTATTAGATACCATTTAATTACCATATTAAGTTAAGAAGAAGCAAAAGTGTAATTTGCGACAAATCACTTACAATTAAGCCAATAAGGCTTCGGTAAGTGACAAACTATGTACCCTAGACCTAAGATTTTTTATTTTGAATAAATAATTGAAAAAAAAAGTTCTAAGCTAAATTTTGTGTAACGACTCAGTGAAAATTCAAATTTTCGACAGGCGATCAACAATACACACCTACATTTATTTAAGTAATGACGCCCTTGTCTTCTGCCAAAGATAATTTTACAGAGTACACACTATAATTAGTAAACTTTCTTAACGCAATTGAAGCGATCCTGATTTTTGTTATGATTAAAGCCTTAAGTAACTATGTACAATATAAATTATAAGTATCAAAATATTTATTAGAAATATTGAATGTCATATACCAAAGAAAAATGTATCAAGATGACCAACATCCGAGGTTGATATCGAACCCACGTGCTCAGCTTTCGCGGCTGATGCCTGCACCGCTCGGCTCAAATCAAAATGTTTAATTAATATTTTTTTTTTTTTTTTTTATACCACGTCGGTGGCAAACAAGCATACGGCCTGCCTGATGGAAAGCAGTCACCGTAGCCTATGAGCGCCTGCAACCTCAGGGTGTCACATGCGCGTTGCCGACCCAATAAAAATAACGTTGGCACAACAAAGTGGCTCCACTCCACCTGATCGTAAGTGAAAAGTAGAGCCCTAATCGCGGCGGCAACGAACAGGAGACAATCAGTAACCTGTTAGTTGCCACCGCCTTGCTGGCCCGCTAGATGCTGGTAAATACACCGGCTGACCCCGAAACACGGCAAACACGAAGGTTTATTTGATTTTTCATAATTTCTTCTACGTATATTATCAAATCGGATTCAGAAAGTACTGTTGACACAACAAATGACACAACATTTACCAAGAAAAGTGTTGTTTCTAGATGAAGTGAGTGATGAATTAATATATTGTATAATGTATTGTGCACTTAAACTATGAAGTCTATGAATATAAGTGTGAATATACACTGTTGTGTCAACAGTACTTTCGAATCCCATTCTAATCCCGGCTTGATAATACAATTTGTTAAATTTTTGCAAGGGACACTAAAATGGAAAATCAACCTTACACCGTTTGTTATTGTAGTGAGGCACTAGATTTAAACAAAGATTAAGATGAAAAATGAAAGATAAAGCCAACGCTAATAGCTATTCTGACAGCAGGTTCCGAGTTATGGTCGGCTCGACTCGTCCCGGTAATTCAGTAGCTGAATAAAGCTATATCTCAACTGACATGTTGACGTGGGTCAAAAGGAATTATAAATCATCCCAGTACGCTTTTGAGGGCATACTACGAGCTTCTAAAACCGTAAATCGAGCATCTATCTCGGTTGCTACAAGGTAAGCGTCATCAGTGTGGAAGAGACAGATGTAAAGATTCATGATTTTCGAAAGTCGTAATAGGCGTTTTGGACAGTGTTTAATGTTATATTCATCGTAATGTATGATGCTCATAATGCTAAGTCTAAAGTAGGTCGCATTTGCATGTTATATTTCAAGTCTTTTGTGGGAGTTTGGCTCCATTTGCCTCGGAAAATGAACGTATAAATTCATGTTTGCATCGTTTGATATGTGAGAAAATGTACGATGACATTTTTGATACCATTTTGTTTCTTATAAATTAGATTATTTTTATGAAAACGGATAAACTCGCGTGTCTTGTCGATCGAGATCGAGTCATCCGCAGATCACGAACCCTGTAAAGTGTTCGAAACGTCGGAATGAAGTTAAAGTTAGTTAATATACGCGAGTTTATCCATTTTCATAGTTTTATTTAATTTGTAATCCTCGCGGTAATCGAAGATAATATTAGATTATTTTTATCGAATGGTTTGGAATGTTAGATTGCCGTTTGGTGACGGCAGTAATTATAAATACATTTGTCACCATCACAACTCTTCCCGTGGGTGTCGTAAGAGTCGGTTAAGATTTAAGTGTAACTGACCATTTATTTATCGAAGACTGATGATGGGCAGTGGCATCATCATAGTGGACACAATACTGCGATCGCAAACCCGCTTGCCCAGCGTGGCGATTATGGGCATTTACCTCCTAATGCGTCTATACGCATAGTTTATTAACTAGGACACTGCTGGACGTAGGCCTTTCCTATTGGAAAGGCCTACGTCCAGCAGTGGACTGATATAGGCGATATGTGTGGCCTCTATTATCGAGTTGGTATTGACAGTGAACCTGCTTATGAAAACCTGAAAACCTTTTTATGACAGTCATTTGTTTCTTGCTCCTTGTTTTTTTTATGAAGGTATTTAGGTGTCTACATAATATCTATTACCGTCGCTGAGATTGGGTAGGTATTGGGAGATGGATATTGGCACCCACATGTGTAAATTTGACAAAAGGAGACTGTAAACATGTGTCATTTGAATAGATTTTTCAGTTCCTGAAATTATGCACATAACGGAATTGGCAATCTCAACGACGTTTTATTATTATATTGTCGCTTGGTACTCATAATAGTTATAACAGGCATTAATTTGGCTTACCTTGAAGCTCGGTCGATTTAACTAAGATTGTCCAATGTTTTTTTATAGCGTTTTGAGTTGACCGGACCGCAACCGAAAGCTATTAAACCTATTGGATTTCCCCGCTGGACTATATCTATGGACATCTTTTTTAGTCCATAACCTTTTATTACGTTATTGTACAGAAACTCGCGATTACCAATTTGAAGTCTTTCCTCATCATCATCATCATCATCATATCAGCCGAAAGACGTCCACTGCTGAACATAGGCCTCCCCCAAAGATTGCCACAATGACCGGTCCTGCGCCACCCGCATCCAGCGGACTCCTGCGACCTTCACCAGGTCATCGGTCCACCTTGTGTGTCCAAGTCTTTCCTATTACTACCGAAATAGCAAAACGAGCTATATTACATTGTAATAACAGATTAGCAGTCAGAGGTTTGAACGTAATGGATAGAAAAATTGCGAAATTATAGGTCACTATGTGACTATAATTGGAAATTGCTTCAACGATATGCCAATGCATGTGCAGGGTTACCCACGCAACAATTCATAGGTTGACGACCCCTTAATAGGCATTGATGTGACGACCCCTGAGGCCATTGATTTCTTAGCGAATTAAAAAAGGTTGAGTGAAAATTAAGTCACATTCTTTGTCATCGTGCCTTATTAAATTCTTGAAGCAAAATATGCGAGTAATATTTAAAATTCTTAGGTAAATTAAATCATACCGTACATTTTTCATGATAAAAATTTGAAATATCACCTAGGCTCTCCGAAAAATGCCGTGCGTAGTAACTAAATACACGTGATTTTAACCGTTTAATTATGTTTGTTGTTTAAATCTTTGCAGAAATTCTATATTTAGAAAAAATCGACTCTTGTACTCTCATAAATTGACTAAAGGACCTCGAAAGGGCTACCTTAAGTGTCACTTTTAGTAACACTATTACAAAATGCTATGAAAATTTGGTTAATTTCTAAATAATTCATCTAATAATACGAACCTAACAGGCTGGCTTTAATTTTTCCTGTGCTTCCAAATTTTTAACTAAAAAATATTTGTAAATATTACAAATTTATTTTAGTAGTAGATAATTTATTATTAGACCAAAGAAAAAATACCGAAGTTTATGAACGCCAGAGGCGGGATTCCACCTCTGGGTGCTTAGACAAGTTGCCAATCGCTAACGCTTAATCGTCAATCGTAAACGAAAGGCAGCTAACCGTCTTTGTCGCACTAATATGAAAGAGTGACAGAGAGCGAAAACTACGATACGCTACTAAGCGTTAGCGATTGGCAACTTGGCTAAGCATCCAGAGCAGGCTTCTATTGCCATCTATTATTTACATTTATATGTATATGTACATAGCAGTGTTACCACTTAAAACTCAAAAAATATTGGAACGAACTGTCGCAAGCGGTGTTTCCGGACCGATACGACCTTGAAGGTCGTATCGGTACCTTCAAGAAGTACGCTCTTATTTCCACATTAAGGTGCATTTGACCAAACGAGCGTTCGCTCATTCTATCCCCCATTCTTCGAAATAAACGAATCTCGACGAATCACGTTTTGTGTAACGAACGAATTTCGTAGAGTGGGGGATAGAATGCGCGAATGCTCGTTTGGTCTAAATGCACCCTTAAAGGCCGGCAACGCATTTGCGACGCCTCTGGTGTTGCGGGTGTCCATGGGCAACGTTAATTGCTTTCCATCAGGCGATTCGTCTGTTCGTTTGCCACCTATAGCATAAAAAAAAACAATTAGAGTTATTCCACAAAATACAATTTTTTTCAAAATCTGATATAATCATTAAAATTTTATATCTTTATTTTTGACTCGATTATTGAAGCTGAAAGCTTATAATTGCAAGATTTTTCTTTTGCCGCTAATTACTTCTTTGTTCCGCCGATCTCCTTTTGTTTGAAGGTAAGCTTGGAATAATAACAAAAGAGCTCAGACAAGGGAAGCGAAAACAATGATGTCTATAGGGTCTGTGGCCTTACCACGAGTTGGCAAGTGTGCAATCACCAAGCAACAAAATATTTTTACAAAATACACAAATGGGCCAAAATACTTTTCAGTGCCTATAAAAACTTGTCCATTCTCACATTAAAAATCGAGTTATAACGCAGAAAACTTAGGAAACTAATGAGAAAATTACACTATTTTGTTGAGAAATATTTTATATACCTACACAAATATTGTTTTTATATATAGTACCAGCGCGATGGAATGCTTTCTTTACGTATCGAGTAAAACGTAACGTATCGGTGACTTGAAAACTAATAGTACGACTACTGGTCGGAAACTATTGGCGCGTGAGATGTATAGCCATGTCTTGCTGTTAAACGCCTCCAGTTTTCACGCAAACTGTATGAGTAAATGAAACGGAGATGGTGAAAAGGGTATATGTCAGCGTATTTCTTGGGTTCATATAATCGTTTATTTTGTATGGTGTGAGCGATTTTTCACTTAGATTTTTTATTTAGAGATATTTAAATTTATAGACTGCCACGGCCAAGGAACAAATATTTGTGAACACTATTTACCAAAGTGACTTAGGTTGGTTATATTACGAAGAAACTTTGATATTATGTAACAAATCCTTGCTATCTACAAAACTAAAATATACTAGAGAACTAAAATATACAAAACTATACTAGAGTTCTGGTTAAATCAACAAAGAACATTGTACATTATATCAAACAACTGGTGTAACCAACAAAATACTGGTGTAATCAACCAAATTAATTTAGAAGAATGCCAACATAAAAAGCTAGGTAAAATAAAATAAAAATGGTGATCCAATCAACCCTAATTTCCGGTTAGAATTACGCAAGATCTGTTAAATCCAACTTAGCATTTCTTTCAGTGTACAAATAATGCCCTCGCCGGGATTCGACCCCGAAACCTCCAGCTTTGTAAACAGGGACGCTGCCAAATAGGCTACAGAAGCCAACAAATAGGTAACTACCATTGTAATTAATACAAACCGCCCTAAATAAATGTTTTCTAACAATTCCCCGCAATTGCATGTTAAATTTCGTTTGATAACCTAAGAACATACGAAACGCTAAGCGAAAACCGAGATGAAAAGCCCATACGGCAAAGCATACAAAAGTTACCAACAATAATAGTCGATGTATGTACAGAATTACCATAATACTGAACGTGAGAACGCACACGTGAACAAACAGACAGACATGCCGTAGAAATGAATTCAGTTTACGAGAACAACTAAAAGACGGAGACATTTTTAAACATTTATTTAAATGAAAAAGTTAATGATTAGATGAAAAATCTAACATTATTACATTAAGGCTCAAGGTGTTCTATAATTATATTTATAATAGTTATCACGGCCTTTATTTTTCACTAAAAAGTAATTGCCATCATAATACAATATCATGGTGATCATGGGACATTTTTACACAAATCGACCTAGCTCCACGGTAAGCTCAAATAAGCCTTCTGTTTTTACTGTTGTATGTAATAACTAAGCGACGATTTATAATAATTATGTATGAGATATTTTATAATATATTTTATCTACGCACATAATTATGTGCTCTAAAATGCGTTCAAAAACCATAGGAAATGACTAGAATTGTTATAGTTTAACTATGGGAATTTTCTTGTTCGTGTTAGGTTAAACTTGTATTAATAAAAGGTAATAATCGAAATATTCTAGCACTGATTTTTATAAAGAAATGAGTTTGGATTTGTACAGTCAAGGGCATTAATATATATACACTTCTCCATACTGATCCCTTACAAATGTGCCTATGTATTAATGCACTCGACTGTAACTGCTGTGAAAACTCAAGAGGGTCACTATTCTAATATCAAATGTTAAATCTGTATCGCGTCAACAACGACGACAGACGATTAGACGGTGACAATATACGCCTACAGTCATCATCATCATCATCATCAGCCAATTGACGTTCACTGCTGGACATAGGCCTCCCCCCGAGAGTTCCACAAAGATCGGTCGTGAGCTGTCCGCATCCATTGGACACCCACAACCCTCACCAGGTCGTCGCTCCATCTTGTGGGGGGGCCTTCCCACGCTGCGCCGTCCAGTGCGTGATCAACACGCCGACCCCACCGGTCATCGGTCCTCCGGGCAATATGGCCAGCCCACTGCCACTTCAACCTGGCGATTCTTCGGGCTACGTCCATCACTTTCGTTCTTCTGCGGATCTCGTCATTCCTGATGCGATCTCGCAGAGAAACCCCGAGCATTTCGCCTACAGTACATCTCCTTAACACATTGAGCGCGGGGAACTCCCGAGGGGAGTTCTCTGTGGGAGGTCCATTTTCGCTACAAAACGGAAAAATCACGGGATCGGCTACGAGCGTAGCGCGTAGCACTCGTCCGCAATAAAAGTGTTACTATATACCGCACGACACTAAGGGATTCATTTGGCTGTTTACGATTTAAAAAAAAGTGACTTAAAGGTGGATTTAATAGCCGCCATTTTGTTTGTTGATATTTTGTTGTTATGAAAATATAATTGTGAAAATTTGTCTGCAAAGTACATTTTAATTGAAAATGTGATTAGTAGTAATTCGGCTTATGTGTCAACAGTAAAATCAAATATTGACGGAGCGTAGGTACAAAGATATACTACAAAAAGAACCAGTAAAACTGCAGGTAATTTCGCTATGGTTTTTGAAACCATTTTAAATAACTTATGATAATATGTGTTTAGACAAAGTAGTGTATGCAACTAATAATCTTTAGAATACTAATACTGTAATGAGAGGTATTAAAACACACTTGTCTGTGACACCTCTCATTGTGTACGCATAAACCTACTATTATTTCGATCGATCTAATGAAATACGAAGGCCGTCAAAAGATGTAAATAAAATTAATTTCACTTGTTTTTATATGAAAATAAAAGTAACATGTTAATTAAATTTTCACGATTATTAACGTACTCATATTTGAAACTGTTATTTACGATCGATGTCGTATCTCTAATCTCTATTCCCCAAAGGTTCAAATATAAGGTAAACTTCCGATCAAGTTTAAAATACTGGAATTATTATATTAAATCGACATTGGAAATCAAACAACATTGAATATTTAGACGGAAACTTAGATAACTCTACTCCCTCGAATCAAAACATTCAATTAACTAAATTAAGTTTCCAAAACCTAAACGAAACATCTCAATTGAAACTAAACTTGGCAACTAAACCGTCAAGTCATCCGTCTACAGTTTATCGCGAGATCCCACGTGGGCAAGTTGCATCCGCAAACTTACGCAGAGTAGAATAACAGCCAGATCACGTACTTATATACAGGATGGAACGGAACGACGATCTTTCCCGCTACCGACCGAGTCTACCAACCATTACGCTGAACTTTCAGTATGGGACCAACATCGAAAGCGTACATGGAAAATTGACATTTCCATACTATTGAGCTCTAACTTTGTATGAGGGGTTAATTTTATTTAAAGATATTTCGATGTTGGTACTATACTGAAAATTCATCGTAATGGTTGGTAGAATCCGTCGGTAGCGGGAAAGATTGTCGTTCCGTTCCACACTGTATACAATAATAATGGGATACACAGTCCGCCGGAAAATATGGCACAATGAAAGAGCCGCATTGCACGATTAAGCGGCAGTTGGTCTGCCTTTTTTAATTTTTTTTATGCGACGAAGGTAAACAACTGAGCTCTCAGCCCATCTGATGGAAAGCGGGAACTGAGGGCCATGGACATAGTGACCAAAAAATCGCCTATGCGCTGTCTACCCTGAGGACTTAGAGGGATTGCCTCTATGCCAGTAATTACACCGATTATCTTAGCTGCTTAGTCTTTTTTGGGCCACAAGCACTGACAGTCAACAACAATGACAAAATGTGCCACGAAAAACTAGGTACCTAATGCAAGTCCCCCAGATCTATCTGTCTGCGGATGGGTGCCCATAAGCCTGGATTCCCACGCTGAATAGTTATGCCTATTCTTTGGCCTAGGAATAAACCAGCCTTAGGGTCACCAGTAGACTCGGTTAATTTAGTTTTCAGTGATTTAAATAATAATTATATTTCTTGGATGCCACAGTAAAATATTACTAAGCGGCTGTCACTAAGAGTGCATTTTCTGTTCACACTACTCTGTGACTGTAACTTGAACGTTGCAGCTGCAAAACTCCGTCTACAAAATCTAATGGGATGAAAACATAATGTTCCTTTTTTATCGAAAAATCTAGAATTTAGCGTAGATTTTATTTCATAATCAAGTACTTTTACGTATTGTGTGTTCGTTATTGAAATCATGTTTTATATATTGTGAGCCTCCTTAGCCTAGTTGGTAGTGACCCTGCCTACGAAGCTGGAGGTTCCGGGTTCGAATACCGGCGAAGGCGTTATTTGTGTATTTATTTATCACAAATATTTGTTCCTTGGTCCTGGCTCTCTATGTATTTAAGTATATCTATCTATTATACATATATATCGTCGCCTAGTACCCATATCACAAGCCTTAATTGAGCTTACCGTGGGACTAGGTTGATTTGTTGTAAGATGTCCCAAAAATAAAAATTTATTTATGTAAAACTGTTTATCAAATGGCACGGTAGATGCGCTGAATTTTCAATAAATGAATGGTCAGTGTAAACAAACTATTTCAATAAACTTCAATCCCTTAGCTTCTCCTCAAAGCAATGGACGCGGAATCGGCTTTAACCGGCCGAAAGCTTTATGTCGTCGGCATATTAGCGAAAAATGCGATGCTGCGTCGGCCAAGCCGATACACAATCCATGCCGATCAACGTCTTTTTCGCTCTAAAGGTGCATTTAGACCAATCGAGCATTCGCTCATTCTATCCCCCACTCTACGAAATCAACGAATTTCGACGAATCACGTTTTGTGTAACGAACGAATTTCGTAGAGTGGGGGATAGAATGAGCGAATGCTCATTTGGTCTAAATGCAACTTTAGGCCGTCGAAATAAAAAGTTTTGCACCGGCTTAAGCCGAATCCGCGATAGATTTGGGGGACCATTAGCCGACTCTTACAACACACGTGGGAAGAGTTGGAATGGTAACAAGCATTCCTTATTCTTACTGCCATAAGAATTTTGGTTGTAGAACGTTCTACAAGTCCATGACCGTTTTATTTCAACCAGATCGTTCTATGAAAATGCCGATACCTACCCACTCATAAAATAACACTTCTTCTTCTTCTTCTACCTATAGCGTTATCCCGGCCTTTGCCAGGGTCCGCTTTTCTGCTACATTTCCTCCACTTTGCGCGATCCTGGGCATCTTCTACTGTAAGCCCATTCACACTCATGTCAGCCTTCACGACATCTAGCCATCGTTTCTTTGGTCTGTCGCGGGGTCGGGGGCCGTCAAGGACTAGGTTAAGGCATATGTTTCCTACGTAATCAGGTGGCCTACGAGAAACGTGATCAAACCACCGAAGACGGCATTCTTGAAGCTTCTCCGCTACGTCACGGACTCATAAAACAACACTTCTGAAACATAATTACCCACTATCTACAATACAAAAGCGCCAAACAAAAATCCTTACACAATCAAAATTCATGTCGAGTTCACAACAAATTTCATTATAATCTAACAAAAAGTTCCAAGTGTTGGCAAACAAACGAAACTCGGTACAAATAAACTGTGGCACTCGAACGAAAAAGGTCCATATTGGCAAAACTTCGTATAGGTAAGCAATACGGAAAATTGCGGTTACGATATAAGTTACACTGATATTTTCTAGTGCTAGGGATGGAAATTAAAAACATCGATAGATCTAATTAGCGTGGTTTTAAAAATGAGACAGAATTCTTTTTTAATCTTGTACCTACAATATGTCAAAATTTGTCAAATCTAATTGAGAGTTTAAACATTTATGTACTTTGAGTGGGACACATGTAGGCGCGAAGTTAAAAGACAATGAGGTAATTTCGTAATTTTAGCCTGGGTTGTAACGACAATGAAGCGCTCATTGAGCACTAAATTTTAATAAAATTTAAGTTTTGGTGTTAATTTTATACACTATACTACTAAACCCCAATCTAGCTTAAATTCTTAAAGATATCGTACTTAATTGTCGTTACAAACCTGTCTGTAACTAAGGTTTTAGAATGTTACGCTAATTGGGTGTGTCGATTTTTGTGAAAAGTTCTATAATAATTAATTTATTTACATTGCACATACCAGAGAAATTTGACCGGTGTTTGCCAAGCTAGAATGGCCGAGTGGTTCAGGCATCATCCGCGAAAGTTGAGGCTTTGGAAATATTCGGTATTTTTTCTTTGGTATATGACATCTAATATTTAATTATTTACAATTAGTTTAGTCTGAAACATTAATTCAAATGATTTCCCATCCCTAGCGAATCGGATACCTCACCGGTCCTTACGTAGTTCTGACGTTTATGAAGGCCTCCCGGATTCCTATCTAATTTCCTCTGAGTTATGAACCGCTCCGGTTTTATCGTAACGTATGGACCATTAATTTTCTGTATAAAGTACTTGGTCTAGTTTGCTATTTATTCGATATTGTTTTCTCGGGGTTTTTACTTGTTCTGTGTGTTACAGGTATGTGTGTTTCATTTTTGCAGCAGTCTTCTTATTCTGTTCATGAATATAATAAAAAAATGAACTTATTTGAAATGAGTTTATTTATTTCTCATTTCTTTCAGATGATATTGAAGATCGCTACGAGACGCTAGATGCGCGTCGCTTCCAACCGTTCAGCAGTGGACGTCTTATGTCTGAAAACGTATATTTTACCGTAAACTGGGGTTACTTTGAACTTTGGGGTTACATTGATAAAAACTTTTTTATTTTTTAATCGCTAATATCTTCCGTTATTATTTGATCACAAATATTTGATCAAAATAACTCCAAAACGACGTAAATTGTTGTAACTTTTGATACCGCGAACGGATTTATGTATTTTCTTAGGAGAAATTACTCCTGTAAGGGTTTATATTCAATTACCCTAAAAAAAACATAAGGTATCAAAGTAACCCCAATGTCAGTTTAACTTTGATCACAACGTTTTATTTTTCTATCTTCATACATTTTAAAAGTAGCGTTTCAAATTTTTTTACCGAGAAAGATAACAAAAAGTTGATGTTACTATTTTATTTTTGGATTTTTTTACGCCTAATTTTAGAAGATATTGAAGTTTAAACTTTAAAATTTATCTATGTAATCCCAGTTTACGGTAACCTTTTTTATTATGATTTATTTTGAAAGCTGTACATCATAATGATTAAATCTGTTAAAGGAAACAATCTTGCTGTGTCTTTTTATTCCAAAACATGGAATCAATATTTTTTAAAGATATTCTATATTACATATTTCTGCTTTTTCGCAAAATTCTATTTTGTTGATTATCACTTCCCTACCAACATTTCGCAGATGGTTTACTTGGCATGTCAAAATTTACCAAATTCTTTATTTGCCAAATTTCATTGGCCGAATTTTTCTTTGCCAATTAGGTAAGGTTAGGTTGGAATATTAGGTATAATATACGAATGACATGTTTGCAAAACATTTTGCAGTTAGAAACTGATCTTTCGGCGAAATTTAGTTCTGCAATTAAGATGGATGGGAAATAATGTTCGGCAGACTGACTTTTGGCGATAATTTAAAGAACCATGTTAAAAATCTGTTTATATTCGTTATGTACAGTCGACGAAAAAATATCATTATGATTACAAAAATAGATTTAGGGTCTCACCAAATATATCGACACGAATTCGACTAAATCCATTTATAAAAGCTTTTATTTAATACTACGCAATAAAAAGCGAAAAGGAATAATTCAGAGGATACTGATCGACGGTGATACGGCGCGATAAATTTGCCTTAAAAATGCGAAAAGAATACAATACCTTAATGTCTACCAAAGAAAGTTGTCTAAATGATTAAGCATAATTTGGCATTTTAACCGTTAATATAATATATTTGACGTCGGCGACGTTATTTATGCATAACGAATCAATTATTTTTAATTGTTCCGTATTTGTTGTAATTTATTTTCGACGTTATAAAAATCAGATGACACGGTGGTGCGACTATTATAAAATATCATTTTTACTGACAACGGAAACTTCCGTTAGGCTACAGGAAGCAAGAAATTGTAAGCGCGATAGATATTAAAATAGTTTTAGGAAAAAGGTTGGCCACAGAAGGGTCTTCTGTATATAAAGCATTTCATTACTATTCCGTCTCATCAAAAGGGGATATCTACAATAATGACGACGCATAAAGAACGCTTTCAAAGACTGCAATTGACTTTATTGTAAAATGAGCTTTGTATGCCAATCGATGATTATTTGAAGAGGTGAAAATCCCGGCCATTACGGCCGCCCTAACTTAAATGACGTACAAGTTACATACTTTTAGCGGTTTGTAAATCGATGAATACAGTTTGTTAAAATATAGGCAATGGATTCGTTCCAGGTGCGGTCTGATTAATACCAGCAAAAAAAATGATTTGCAATTTCACATCAAGCTACATTTTTACATTACAATACAAGTGCGAAACGAGAGGCGATAAATTCAAACATAACCAAAGGGTGTTTTAAATCGATACGAGTTACGAATTTCTTTTTCGTACGTATTAAAAAGTTTTTTTTACAAGACGTGTTGTACTCGTAATAATATTGATAGCTAAATAAGGAGCACCATTTATACGCTTGAACTTTTAAACTTCAAATACACTGTCACAACATTCAACAATTTATTAATATAATCAAACGCCTTATACATTATCATGGAGGCTAACTGTGTTTTTATTGAAGTACTAAACTTGTTTATGTATTTGAGTAGTAGAAGTTCTTCTAATCTCGTAAGGACCACCATAGTAACTTTCCCTATTTTTAATTTGCACCTTACACATTCTTTCTTTGTTTTTTTTTTCATTATTTTATACCATCATGTTATTTCAATTAAGTTTGTATACTAACGATCGTAACATAAATTCATGTAAATTAGTTAAGGATAATTTATAGTGTAATTTTATATTTAAGAATAAATATCTGAATCTAAAATCTATATGTACTATCGACAAAATTGAATCCTGACCCACAAAAGGAGCTTGTCATAGTAACTTTGAAAATAAAATTGCTGCATCTGACGTACAATTTGACTTTCAATGTCACTATGACAAGCTCTTTTTGTGGGTCAGGATTCAATTTTGTCGATAGTATACTGGTAAGAATTTCATTTGTTTCAAAAAGCAATGAAACAAAAGCTTTAACTGGATTGCAACAACTATGTACATTGTAAATTGTAATGTACCTACAATGTGTCTTATGAGGTCTACACTGCCAAATGTGCAAAAAGCAAATGGGTGCGCCATTTGCTTTCCGCTATTCTCTCGTAACTTAAATCAAGTTTAAGGATATTGAGAGACGGCTAGGGAGCGACGGGGACCGTCTCATTTGCCACAGACAAGGAAGAGGCGGGCCCGTCACTGGGACTTCCACCTATTTACGATAATTGACGGGCCATATTACCTGCTCTTATAAACAAGTGATACAGATAACTAGAGATTTTAGACTACGTAAGTAATGAATTTCTCAATGTCATATGCTTTTAGATGAAGGTTTTTTTATGTGACGAAGGTAGACAACTGAGCTCTCAGCCCACCTGACGGAAAGCAGGAACTGAGGCCCATGGACATAGTGACCAAAATAGCTAGGCACTGCTTACCCTGAGGACTTAGATAGATTGCCTCTATGCCAGTAATCACCCCCAAACCGGAGCACAGAATTAACTATTTAGCGGCAGGTTAACGGGTAAGACGGTGGTAGCTATCCTGGCGGATTCTGCACGAGGTCCTACCAGCAAAACTTTGCCAGCAAAATGATTTCAAAAACAAAGACCACTAGCCGTACCATGAATTGTCAAGTAAAGGATACGTTAGGTTTTTCTTGATAGCTAAAGCAGGCCATCGTGCTCGCTCCAGTAATACACGGTGCCTCGCGAGGAACCCACATAATTTTAATGCTGAATTCCTGAGCATATTTAGAGTATTTAAGGTTATATAAAATTTCCTGGATTCGGCTTGGTTTCAAAGATAATTAACCTTTTTTCGGAAAAAGTTTTTCGACGTAAGTCGTCATAAAACTTCTTTTTGATTACAATGCTGCCACAATGTGTTCTAATATAACCACACCTTTTGCCTAACCTAAAAAAAACATTTAAAAAATTAGTTTTAACAAATTGTTGTTGTGATAAAAAGTATTGGAAATGTTAAAAAGTATTCAAAAAGTCTAAAAAAAATCGAAAAAATTTTTTTTTTTGTGGATTTTGACATTTCGTCTCATAATATTTTTTGTTTATTTTGATGTCTAGAATGCAAAGTTAAAATTATGTGGTTTCCTCGCGAGGCACCGTGTATAATGATGTCAGTACGAGTACGACAGAATGCATTACGTATCGAGTAAAACCTAACTACTTTCTAACTCATGGTACAGCTACTGTACTAGAAACTGCAGTAGGGTAAATCCACAAGACTGTAACGAGAGTTACCAATTATTTTGTATGTTCTCATGTTAATTAAGTACATTTAAGGTCCACATATCTACCTACAGGGCTAGGTTAGACGTACGGAAACTCAACTTTGATTAATTAATTTAGAAAACATACGAAAGAATTGGTATCTCTCGTTACAGTCTTGTGGATTTACCCAGTATTTGATACGTAACGGGCGCTTTACGTCAAAGTTATCAAAGTTACGGTAAACTATGGTTACATTGATAAATTTTAAAGAAATCACAATCTTCTCTATTAGTCCAAGAGCTAGTGAACCCTGGGAGTAACGGTCTCCCTGTAAGGTTAGAAATTTGTATACTTACGGTTTATGGAATTCTAAGAGCAATAGCCATGACCTGGCAGGCGTCAGCCCTGCACGTCATCAGCTCCTTTATTTTTTGAACTGTTAAGTAAATTGGATTTCAAAACTTGTTTCTGTAAGTTTGAAAAATTTATAGGATAAAGTTAATTTATTTAAGATCTTAAAAAGAACTTAAAAAGACCTTGCAATTTTTCAAACTTACAGAAACAAGTTTTGAAACCCAATTTACTTAGCTGCTTTATTACCTCTCTGGCAAGCTCTTACCTCGCCTGGCAAGGTCTTATGCTGTTCAAAACCGCCTGGCATTGTACATACTTACTCTGAGACGTTTATTTGAAGACATATAAAAATTTCGAGTATAGAATAATAAGAATAAGAATACAGGGTGTATACAGGGGGTGTATACAGGTGTATATAGGGGGTATACAGGGTGAAGTTTATTTTACCTCATCAACTATGCGTTTTCTAATTGATCTGTCATATACTTCTGCTTATTGTAATCGCCTGTCAATTTTTTTTTAAGATCTACAATAAATTAACTTTATCCTATAAATTTTTCAAACTTACAGAAACAAGTTTTGAAATCCAATTTACTTAACAGTTCAAAAAATAAAGGAGCTGATGACGTGCAGGGCTGACGCCTGCCAGGTCATGGCTATTGCTCTTAGAATTCCATAAACCGTAAGTATACAAATTTCTAACCTTACAGGGAGACCGTTACTCCCAGAGTTCACTGGCTCTCCAGCTATATTAGGTGTGAAGAAATCT